>JAABOM020092971.1:7652-28195 GCA_011800125.2 Solanum clarkiae | reverse complement strand
CATCTTAGTTGATCCTGGATGAATGGAATATCGGGAATGATGGGCTTCTTCCATTATCCTCTTTCTTAGTCCATTAATATCAGGCACACATAATTTATTTTGGTAGTAAATACTCCATTTTATGCAAGATCAAAGCCCTTTATTGTACCCTGACTCACCTTGTCCTTAAGTCATCATAAAATGGGATCCTCGAACTATTTTTCTTTCACCTCCATTACCAATGAAGGCACTGCTACGTTATGTACCATAACCCCTTCCTTTGGAGTTTCAAGAAGGCGAACTCCCAAACTGGCTAGTTTACGTAGATCCTTAGCCACTCCTTGACTTACCACGGTTTGATCACCAGTATTCATGATTGCCTAACGACTCAGAGCATCGGCTAGCACATTTGCCTTCCCTGGATGGTAAAGTATATCAACATCATAATCCTTTATTAGCTCTAGCCATCTCCATTGTCTTAAATTAAGGTCTTTCTGCTTAAAAATGTATTGTAAGCTCTTATGATCAGTACATATGTCAACATGAACCCCATACAAATAGTGGCGCCATATTTTCAGAGCAAACACAACTGCTGCTAGCTCAAAATCATGTGTTGAATAGTTTTTCTCATGTGGTCATAGCTGTCTAGATGCATAAGCAATTACCCTACCATATTGTGTTAGTACACACCCTAAGCCAACTCCTGAAGCATCGCAATATACTGCATACCCTTCGGTGCCTTCTGGAAGTACTAGCACAGGTGCAGAATTTAGCTTATTGTTCAGTCCAAGAAGCTCCTTTCACATGCATCATTTCATTGGAACTTGGTTGCCTTATGTGTCAACTTTGTTAGGGGTACAGAAATAGCAAAAAAACCTTCAACAAACCTCCTGTAATAACCTGCCAAACCTAGGAAGCTCTGAACTTCCGTGGGTGTCATTGGTCTTAGCCAATCTTTAATAGGCTCTATATTTTATGAATCAACCCTTATTCCCTCATCGGACAAAATATGACCCAAGAATACCACTGATTGTAGCCAAAATTCACATTTAGAGAATTTGGCATACAACTGTCTATCACGAAGAACCTGTAACAGTTGTTGTAAGTGATTTGCATGGTCCTCTTCTGATCTTGAATATACCACAATTTCATCTATAAATACTATCACGAACACATCCAAAAATGGCTTGAATACCCTATTCATCAAATCCATAAAAACTGTTGGTGCATTCGTTAGCCTAAATGACATAACAAGAAATTCAAAGTGACCATAGTGTGTTCTGAGTAGTCTTAGGTATATCTTCCTCCTTCACCCTCCCTTTGTGATACCCTGATCTCAAATCAATTTTTGAAAAGCATTTGGCACCCTGTAACTGATCAAATAAATCATCAATCCTGGGGAGGGGATATTTATTCTTAATTGTCACCCTATTTAATTGTCAATAGTCGATACACATTCTCAAGGTGCCATCTTTTTTGCATACAAATAATACTGGTGCACCTCAAGGGGGTATACTAGGTCTTATAAAACCTTTCTCCAATAAGTCTTTTAATTGCTCTTTTAATTCACGCAATTCTGCCGGGGCCATCTATATGGAGGGATGGAAATAGGTTGAGTGCTTTGGAGTAAGTCAATACCAAAATCTATTTCTCGTTCAAGAGGTAAGCCTAGAAGTTCTTCAGGGAACAGATCAACAAATTCATTAACTATTGGAACTGACTGAATAGTTGGCAATTCTGCCTCCATATCCCACACTCTAACTAAATGACATATATACCCCTTAGGTACCATCTTCCTGGCCTTAAAATAAGAGATAAAATTATCCTTTGGCGCCCCAATATTGCCTTCCCATTCAAGAACTGCCTCATTTGGAAAGTGGAAGTACACTGTCTTAGTTCGGCAATCCACGGTGGCATAGTAGGAAGTTAACCAATCCATACCCATTATAACATCAAATTTCACCATTTCTAGCTCAATGAGGTCAGCCAATGTGTCACGATCACAAACAGTTACTACATAGTCATAATAAACACTTCTAGCCATAATGGATTCACCGTCGGTGTAGACACTTCAAATGGTGTATTCAATAATTTGGGTGCTCTCTTAAGCTTCCCAGCTAATAGTGGAGTGATGTATGATAGTGTAGAACCCGGATGAATTAATGCATATACATTATGTGAAAAGATGGACAATATACCTATGACCACATCAGGTGAAGCTTCCAAATTTTGCCGACTCCCCAGAGCATAAGTACGATTCTGGACTCCGCTAGAGCTAGTTGCCCCTCTAACACCTCTACCATGACCCAGAGGTGCTTGTTGACCCCTACCTAATGGAGGTACTGACCATGATGATGCAACAGCTGAACCAATAGATTGTGCTATATCGCCCATACGCCTCCTCGGGCAATCTTTTATCATATGCATTGGCGCACCACACCAATAACAAACATCTGTCCCAACACGACACATACCTGGATGACTCCTTCCACACTATTTAAAAGGTTGCCCAGGAGTCATTGGTTGGCCTGCCGACTATCCTGTTATTCGTGTACCTTGTCCCTCAGCTCATTAACCAAACTGATTACTTCTAGACCATTAAAGTTGTGGTGGAGCACTGGCTGCAGAGTAGGAGGATAATGGCCTAGGTGGTCTATTAGTCTACGCCCTGTAGACCTAGTCCTTTTAGCTTATGCCCTTTCTAACTCTTGAACCTTTCTCCTTTGCCTCTGATCCTCTGATTACTATGCAAAAGCTTACATTCTTGCTATGTCCATGTCTTTATTCAAGGAAGAAATGGTACAGTCTCTGACCAGATATGTATCAAATCAATCCACATATCGATGGACTCTATCTGCCATAGTAACAACTACATTAGGAGCATACCTGCCCAGGGAATTAAATTGGAGGCTATACTTCCTCACGCTCATATTCCCTTGGTAGAGATCAGGAACTGATCTGCATGGACCTCTCGGATCTCTAATGGCAAGTAATGGTCAAGAAATGCCTCTTAGAACTCCTTCAAGGTAGTTGGAGGTGCATCTATAACTTTAGATTGCTTCCAAGCTTTATACCACAATATAGCTACACCCTTCAACCTATATGTCGCTAACTGGACAGCTTATGTACCACTCACATGCATAACATCTAAAGTATGCTGAATCTGATCAATAAAGTCCTAGGGATCTTCATTAGGATTTGACCCAGTGAAGGCTGGAGGGTCCAAATTAAGGAAATTGCATATCCTCATGCCAGCTACCCTATTCGCACCACCTGCACCTATAATTGGGCCTTCCTGTCTTTGGCCTTGGACAGCAACTATACGAGTCAATAGTTGGACTGTATTTCTCAGATCCTACATGGTAGCATCGATAGGTGGTTTTGGAGGAATTTCACTGCTTTCGGGTTCATCAAGGGCTGGAAGGGTTAGAGATGTCTGTGACAAAGACTTATCTTGAGCCTCATTTCGTTGTCTCACATGACTGGGTGCACCAACCACCACTTCTACTGCATTCCCTTTACCTTTGTTCTTCCTGGTTTCTGGCATACTTGCTCGCTGTACAAAACAATTTAGTGGTTAGACACAATCCACCTATTACACTTAGCTCTAAGGCATGATCTAAAGAACAAAACGAAAGTTACAACTCCTAAATGCCACATACCATCCTGCTTATAAGTGTGGTGCACAACACATTGATAAACAATACTCTACATAGACATGGCTTTGTAGACTCCCTAGGATGACCCACTCTGATACCACTTCTATCACGCCCCAAGCCCCGTTAGGGCTGACTGGCACCCGTTGCCAATAAGGCTCGGGAGAACCAACCTATATCTATGTGCTTTCTATACATTTTATAAGGGTTTCCACCTTCAACATGCCTTAAGAAAGTAAAGAGTAATAATAAGCCAAAAGAAAATGCATATGGTTAGGCTGTTGGGGCCACGATATTTATTTTACGAGACATGTCCACACATTAATTTACATAGTCTATAAAGCCTCCAGATAAGGAAAAGTATCTGATGAGGGTCGGGACAGGCCCCGCCTTGACTAACTATACAATACAGACATATAAGCTCTAGACACAAACAAAGTCCCGAAGCAACCTAGAGTTTGGTAACAGTAGCTGGATATCCTGTACTCCTACTGGAGAGATCTATTAGCACCTGTACCTGCAGCATGAAATGCAGGTCCTCCGTAAGGGATATCAGTATGAGATAATGTACTGAATATGTAAGGCAGGAAATATTGTATATGAAGTAACAACTCAGATGAAAATATGCATTGGTTTAGGATAAGAGACCACCTTTGGTTATACTTTGGGATCGTGTACTTTATATTCTTTATATTACTTTACATTTACTGTATAATATGTGCACAGCATATAATACAAATGACCAGCTTATCAGTGGTAAATCTATATCGGGATCATCCCTAGCTAGGTTCTTCCTTAACCCCTGGGGCTACCACCCGTGATAGGATCGTCCCAAGCTAGGTGATTCTTCAACCCCCCGGGCTATCACCCATCAATAAACAATATTCTTTATCTTTCAATTACCTTTGAGATGATTCTTTTGGTGGTCACAATATCGGAGCTATAGGACTGTAGATGTAGCATGCGACATGTAGATAATCATATACGACAATATGACAATGAAAAGAGTACGTTACACAAATAATGAAATGCACATGAGATGAAACAACTCGTGAACTTTATTTGTCAAAAAGAACCCATGTAACTTGGTATCCATGTATATATGCTGATTTAAAGGTAACTATGTATGGGAGAATATGAACATATGAAAGAGTGTAGACACAGTTAATAGTTGTTTTGGAGTTGGTAAGCACCTTTACGTGCCTAGGAAGGATCTATGTTTCATGCCAAACAATATGAAATCAAGTAGCCTTACATACCTTGTTGTATGACCTCGTTACTACCTCGACATAACCTTCCCTTCCTCCAAATATTTATCTACAATATAGTAGTTGATAATACTAGCATTAGCAACTAATAGATACATCTTGGCAGACCAATCACATAAAAAAATAACACATGGGCAGCATGCGGGTATTCATAAACCCGAGCATATTCTTTCAACCTTTCCGCCCCTAATCGTATTTTCTAATAAACATTCTCATATACACATCATTTGCAGCCTGTTTTAGTGCCATAATAGTCTTACAACATCCCACAAAGCACAACATATAATAATTCTACACAACCTACAAATGGACAACATAACATTATATCCTTTTGCCCCATTTTGACGTCGACAATTCCAAACCCGTTCCAACTTTAACCAAACTGTTCTCAACACATCTATACATAAAAACAGCCTTGAACCAGTCTCGGAACAGTAACAAATTAGTCATTAAGGATGTGAGGCAATAGCCTTCCATCCAACAGCCCACAAGTTTATACTAAGAACACAATTACGATATCTTATAAGGACTCACTTTTGTGGACTGTAACAGTGGTAAAGCAGCCTGGTTACATTACTATAAAATCAAATTTTGTTAGATACATAAGTATTACTTCATAATACATCCAACCAAGAAGATAAAAGCCTCTTGAACAAGAAGTAAAATTCACAAGAATCCTTAGGACACATGTTGTCCAGAATTTCCAGCACATGTATAATTAGCTTGTTTCTTTGGTTTTGATAAACAAACCATACTAGTTGCATAAGTAGACTTACTTGCCTTTAAACTAAAGGTTTAGAGCTTTTTTATGAATCCTTGTAAGGTTGTAAGACCTGTTTTCCACACGTTCAAAAAGAGCAAAGAATAACCAAGAAAGCAGATTTGTTTTTGTCCAAGTTGAAATGACTTTAGTGTGTTGTCTTTGTCCCCTTTTTGAAATCTTTCTTGGTTCACTTACTTTTTGTTTCTTAGGAGTAATATATTAAGTTGGTGATGCAGCTTCTTGCTCCTTTCACTTGGGCCTTAAGGGGCTCCAAATTTATGGGCCTTTGTTGCCCATTTTTCAGCTTTCTTCTTAATTAGATTGGGCCTAAATTATCCAAGAAATTGTGATGTCTTTGGGCCCTTTTATTATCCCCCTTGGGCTGACCATATAGTCCATTTATGATGCTAAAACTTGGGTTAAGGTTACACCCTTAACACAGACTTTATTCATAATCAGACTTGGATAAATTCGACGTCGGGCCTCATCTCCGTTTAGTTAGCAAAGTTAAGCTAAGAAAGTTGGTGACTCACCTGCTAGCTTCGTAAGTCCTACAAGCACCTCAATTCTCTTACTTTGTTTAGGGATAGGATCTCCTAAATTTTACACAAAACATGTATACGCTCGACCCTCTTAAGTGTTAGACGCATATATCGCCCTATAACACGAGATTCAAGCACTCTTAAAAATAGGCACTAATTTGACCAAACCATGTCATGGTTCATTTGTATAGTACTAGTATTGTAAGATGTGGTGTGTTACAATAGGGTAATCACCCATCTTATGCCAAACACCGCCACACTAAAAATCAACCCTCAATTCCCACCAAGCACTCTCCAAAAGGGATCATTTTCTCCTTGTACTTGGGAACTGGTAGGCTATTAGAAGATGAGGCACCAACAACTCGGGCCCTCTTAGCCTCCCTCTCCTTCCACTTACCCCTTGAAGTCTCGGGAGTACCTTCTTGTTGATTGAGTTAAGCGGTTACAACCTTGGCCAATAGCCATTGAGCATTACAAACCATCGCATTTGACATGGTTGGGGAGTTAACCCTAAAATGAGGGTAGTCACCACCTTGTTCACCAACCTGAATAGCTTGAGACATGTTCTGAAATGTAATGATTAAGAATGAGAAATAAGCCTTAGTGGACTTAAATCTATTGCACGATATAGATCATGAAGAAATGAAACATTTTCTAAAATACCTCATAGCCTCTCATTCATAGTTCTGGCGCACTTCACAACCATGAATAAGAATCTAATCGACGCGGTGTGTCGGATTCCAGGACCATTAATAACCTAATGCTCTGATACCAAGTTTTTCATGACTCAATCCTAGGGCCTAGATATGACATGGCGAATGAGGAACCCAAACGAACCCCAAACAAGCCTCTTAGCATGTCAATCACACATCCTTAGTCGCGGAAGCAAAACGACAACAACAAGAGACATAAATAAGGGCAACGGAGTAAAGGTAGTCTTGATATTTATAGACCATAAAAGATTCAAAGCTTAAAGCATAAGTACATCAACAACACCTCTAAACATAGATAGGAGTGGGGCTAAGACACCTTCCGGGCTCACCCTCGTAGTCTCTTATTTTCGATTCCAATTTCTGGAAGCATTATGTTAAGTCACTCCAAGAGTAGAATCAGTAGCTCAACTGCTCAACATAAAAATATATCAAATAATATGAGTAGCACAGCTAGTGTCGCGGGACTTGAGGACTCACCAAAGCTTATCTTCCGGAATGCCAAAACTAGCCACGTGGAGAATAATCGACAGATGTTCCAGTTCCTACATGGTAATATCATATAGGCATAGAGTATGCGTTAGTATGTTTGAATATACTAACTATTTAGGATGCAATGCAACAAGTCATAAGGTAACATAGTCAAAATGCATAGTCATAAACAATGGATAAGTTAATATTAATATGGCATGCATGATCAATGCTTGAGATAAAACATGCCTGTAAATCATATAACTTGCAAATATAGATTACATTTGTGGAAGAGACCATAATCATAGACCAAACAACTTCTACTTAGAATCTGTGGCATGTCACCCCCGCAGTGAGGTAGTCGAGGTATCTACCCCTCGACATGGCAGTACGGGCATGGCACCCTATGACAAGGTGGTCAAGGTATCTACCCCTTAACATGGTAGTACGGGCATGGCACCTCCCGGCAAGTTGGTCAAGGTATCTATCCCTCAACATGGTAGTATGGGCATGGCACCCCCCGCCAAGGTGGGGTCAACTGGCAACACTATAAATATTTTTTATGAATTCAATACGTACATACAATCCCTTAATCATCATAAAGTCACTTGCTTATAAACCATATAATAGACCATCAATAACTCAAGAATCCTTGTCAAGACATTTTATCAAACACTTGGCAGGCCTGCAAACATGTAATTCAAGAGTGAAATATGTGAAAAAACTTAATGTAAATCAACCCACCAACTCATAGTAAAACCCTCCCGTAAGATACCTTGAAATACATCATCAAATCTTATAATAGATCATAGTTTTATGGCCCAAAACATGCATAGTCACCATAGACAAACCTTCTCATAGTATAAGCTTGAATTAGATAAACATGTGTTTTCAATCAACATTTCATAAAACTCCAATGTAATTTATAATCATAATCCATAATAAGTAATACTCGTAAGTAATACAACTTGAAAGCATGCAATCTTTCATAAAAAGGAAGGTTGGATACCATGGGTGAAAGGGCCCAATGGTTGAAACCCACATACCTTGAGTTTGGGTTTTCCTTGATCTAAACTTGAGTGAGACTTGGAGCTTGAATGGAGTTCTCGAGATCTGGAATTAAGCTTGAGACACTTGAATTTGGATGAAATATTTGGTTGTGTTAGAGAGGGTTTTGAGAGTATCTTGAGTAATATAGAGTTGAAAAATAGCTAAGTATAAGTATTTTCATGTATAAGTGGACATGGGGCCAAGACCCCAATATCTTAGGGTGACCTGGAAAAATTAAGGAAGTGCTAACACACCTCCGCATATGGACCCATCACGAAGGCATCACAGATGTCTATTGTTTCGGAATGTTTTGTGAAAAATTATTTTTCGCTACGAGGCTCCTAAAATCTGAGTTATACCCATTTTCCACTCAATTTTGTCCCCTGATCAAGAATATGATGTTGGATTTTCGATATCACGCACGAATTTTGAGATATACGGAAATTATGATTATGAGCATTTCTGAAGCACATTAAGGGGGCTTTTTTGGGGCGTTTCGGATCTGGGTAAGTGTCACGATCCAAACCTAGGGCCTAACCGCAACATGGAGAATGAGGAATCTTAGGGCATCTCAAACAAGCCTCATAGAACTCATCAAGAACATCGTTAGTAAACACAACCAAATAAGTGGAAAGTAAAGGATAGGGTCTAAGGGATAATAAACATAGACATAAGAACTAGAGTCATAACACATGTATGTATGTCCATATATTCAACAGTACCTTTAAGTCATAGATAGGGTGGGGGCTGAGACAAATCCCAAGCTCACCCTCAAATGTATATAAAGTGGAATAAGGTACCATAGTCTTAAAGTAACTAGCTAGATAATAAGGTTATTATATCTGAACTAGAGGACTCACCAATGAAGCAAGGTCTTTAATCCAGAAGTCAACCATGAGCGTAAGGAGGAGTATGATCATTGGACCAACATGGTTACATCCTATTGGCAAAGTATGTATTAGTACTTTAAATGTACCAAATATATAGGATTTTATGCAACAAGAAGATCATAATATCATGCAAGCGATATGCATAATCATAATAAGGAATTAAAGCTCAAGGTGATCAAGGATCAATGCATCATCCAAAACATAATTTGAAGCAACATAATCATCAGAGTCAATCATATATGTAACCAGGTGGGAGGAGTCCATAACCAATAATAGACCATGTGAGATATAACATGGAATATTGATATTGCCTCTACACTAGAGAAAGAGGAGTCTACCTGCCTAGGTAGAACTCTATCAAACTAGGTGGGTGACATAAATATGATGTTGTATGTGGATCCATTATTTAAGCCATATTGGCACATAATCATACGGTGGCACATAGTTATGAGACTTAAGAATTTATATAAGGATCCATTAGGTCGAGCCCCCACCTCAAGCCTCATTTGGTGCTAAGTCAGGTTCCACATAATACTTTAGGCATAAGCATCATCATAAATTCATAAGATTGAAAACATAAACATCATCATAACAAGAATAGCTCATTTACTTAGTAATCCCTTCAAGTGAAAATTGTCCTGTCACAAAATGGTTCATCTTAAACATCATAAAAAAGGCTTAATGAATCACTGTATAACTTTCATAAGCTTTGATAACATACAGTGAAACCTTTCATCATTCTTTACATGCTTCATCATAGAACTTCATTGAAACTTGGTGGGCTATTGTATGAGAGATTTAAATCATGCAATCATAGAGAGATTTATGCATAAATATATCAAAATAAATCAATTTAAAACATTCTCAAATGACCCACCATAATCATTCAAAAACTCTAGCTATAGGAACATGAAATTCATCTTGTAAAATCATCAACTTCATAATATTTTATTATATTGCATTCTACATAGCTCGTATAAATGAAAAAATATGATAATATCAACATTTAAAGAGACTTCATGCATCTACTGGAATACCTATACTTGAAAGATAATGAAATAGGTATTTTACTTAAGCTTTGTAGATAGAAGGAGTAGACAAATCAAACCTATATGCATTGAATAGATGATCACAAGGAAGCTTGTAGTTTGGGGAAGAAATGAAAACCCTAGTTCTCTTCCTTCTGTCTTTAGAGGAAAATTGCCTTAGGAAAATTTGAGTGAAGAGTAAATGGGAGTGTTAGGGGAGGAATGGTTTTGACATAGGTAGAGTTAGACTTAAAACGACATAGTATTGGACTTAGAATGCGAGAAAATGATGAATGTACCCTTTATTAAAAATTGTCAGAGTTAAAACCACGAACCCCATTGACAAGTCATAGAATAGTGTATAAATTGTAAATGGAAGATTTCGTCTTGGTTACATTTTTCACCTCTAAAATTGTCTCTAAAACTCAATCTATGATCCCACTTTATGATCTGTAAAGTGAATGATAACCCTTTTTTAATTCCTATACATACTTAGAAATTTTTCCTACAAAGGACCCCTAACTACGATCTCATTCTAGGGTTCGTAAAGTGGACCATAACTCGAAACCCTTTGTCTAGTGTCACATAATTCAAACTTAAGAAACCTAAAAATTCACCGGCTAAAACCCAAATCCACCAACACATTATATGGTCTATAGTTCCATTTATGGACGGTAAACTCCCCTCATAAACTATCTCCACACATCACCAATTCTCCACCCTCACTGACCCCATGAGCCTTGTCTATGACTTGTAGTTTGGACCATGAGCCGTAAATGAGGCTCACATTGACATGTAGTTTTCCAGCCTTCACATTTTTCTATATTCTTACACTTTCTAACTTGTTAGTTGTTACATTAAGAATTCTTTTCAGACTAGATATAGGAACTATGAATTTTTTGTGAAGTATTTTTCTATGAATACTCCCGCAAACTTTATGAATTTCATGAATGGGGTGTTTAAACTATTTCTAGACTAGTTTGTTACTATATTCATTTATGGCATTTTAGATTATCCAAAAAGTAGGGAAGAGCATGCAAACCCTCTTCGCATTGTTTTGGGTGTCCTTTGGAAATAAGAGTTTTAAGCAAAAATTCTAGGTGTGAATTTCTGTTCTCCATTTTTTCTGCTTGGGAATGTTATTTTGAAAAATGGGGTAATGGTGGATCCCAAAAAGATTGAAGTAGTTATGAATTAGATTTGTCCAAGCTCAGTTACTAAGGTAGGGAGTTTTGTGGGTCTTACTAGCTGCTATTGATAGTTTGTGAAAAACATTACCTATACTTCTACCCATTTGACAAGGCTAACCCAAAATATTATGCCTTTTGAGTGGACGAATAAGTGTGAAGAGAGTTTCCAAAAGCTAAAGTCTCTTTTGACTACAGCCCCAACCCTAACATTATCGATGGAAGATGAAATATGCATTATTTATTATGATTCTTTACAAATGGGTTTGGGTGTTGTGTTGATGCAGGATAAGAATGTTATAGCATATTTTTTGCCACAATTAAAGGTTCATGAGTGAAACGACCCTAAAAATTGTCCGAAAATGTGCCTCGGATGTGCCCGAAATCATAATTTCCATATATCTCAAACTTTGTGCATGATATCAAAAGTATGACTTCATATTCTTGATCAGGGGGGAAATGAGTGGGAAATGGGTCAACCCCCGATTTTAGAGCAAATGAAGCGCAATTTTGATTTTCTAAAAATCCTCAATCCAGTGTCTATCCGCGATTGTTCCGCGACGCGCTTCCATCACGGACCAGTGTCAAATTTTCTTCGCAATGGGTTCACTTCGCGGACTTGTGTATTTTATTGCCAGTGGTTTTATCTCGGCCTGAGGCTTTTGGGTCTTGGTCCTAAGCCGTCCCATGCGTAAAAACACCTAAACTTACCTATATTTTTCGTTCATATCATACAAGACATTCCCCAATACTCTCTCAAACCCTTAGACTAATATTATTCTCAAAATTCAAGTGTCCAAATCACATTCGGATCTTAAGGAATTCATCCAAGCTTCAACTCTCCATTTCCAATCTTCATAAAAAATTCTCCAAAGTCAAGGTATGTGGATGCCAACCATTGGGCCCTTTCGCCAATGGTTCCCAAGCTTCTTTTTTACCTAAATTACATGATTATAAGTTTATTCACTTATGGGTCTTACATATTATGAAGTTGACTATGAACTATGTTGGGGTTTCATAAACTTGTGACTGTTTGAGCATGTTTTGAGTTAGAATCTATGGTCTATTGTTTGATTTGATAGAGGGTTTTGATATATATTACATGACAGTATTACTAAGTGTTGGTGGGTGATTTTACATTGGATTTTCTTGCATGATTTCACTCTTGAATTGCATGATCTTACACAAGACATAGACACCCACCAAGTGTTTGATAAAATGTCCGATTTTGGATTCTTGAACTAATGATGATCTATTACATGACCTATGACTTGACTGACTCTATGATGATAAAAGGAAGGTATATATGATTTCATGAAAAGTATCTATTGTGACGAAAGTTGACCAATTGCCTAGTTTGGGGGTAGTATGCCCGAACTACCACATTGAGGGGTATATATCTCATTCACCTAGCTCGGGGGGTGGTGGGCCTGTACAACCATATTGAGGGGTATATACCTCAATCGCCTAGGGAAGTTGTAGGTCCGAGCTACCACATTGGGGGGCATATACCTCAATCGCGTAGCTCGGGGGTGATAGGCCCATGCTACCACATTGGGGGTATATACCTCAATTGCCTCACCAAAGAGATATTAGTCCTAGTTTAAGTAAAGATAGTCACCTTCTTCACATGTAATATGTTGTATATAAGCATGTTTTACTTCAAGTATCATTCGTTCATGTCATATTGCTAATATGCTATCTTTTGCTTATGATATTGCATTTTTTCATGTGCCTATCTCTTGTTGCATTCTATTCCTACTTACTTAGTACATTCAAATGTACAAATGTATACTACCATGTAGGGACCGGATCACCAATTGATCATCCTCCTCCTCATGGCTAGTACTTCTACCCAAAGCTAGTTGGTGAGTCCTCAATTCCAAGAATGATGACTTGATCTTACAATATGTATTAAGACACTCTTTTCTTTATTGTATACTTCTGACTATAGGGTGAGCCTAGTTGGTTGTCTTGGCCCCCGCTCTTATCTATGTAGCAGAGGTGTTGTTGGACAAGTCATGTAATAATGTTATGTATCTCGACTCTCTTGATTTAATGATGTCTTAAGTCATGAAAGGCTTTCCCTCAGCCCATTTTGCCCTTATTTCTACTCTTATTACTGTCTTTTAATACTTCCGCGACCAAGGATGTGTAATGATATGTTAAGAGGCTTGTTTAGAGTTCCTTTGGGTTCCCCATTCATCGTGTCACGTCTAGGCCTTAGGCTTAGATCGTGACAAACTTGGTATCAGAGTACTATGTTGTTAATGGTCCTTAGCATCCAACACACCGCGTTGATTAGACTCTTATTCATGGTTGTGTTGTTCACTGCAACCATGTGCAAGAGGCTATGAGAGGTTTTAGAAAATGTTTCCCTTCTTCATCTTCTAAGTCATGCTGTAGAGTTAAAGTAAGGTTTTCCCCCCTAACGATTGTTCTTTTCTATGCTAGATCATGCCTAACACAAGGAGAAGAAGGGCCCACACTCCTAAGGAATAATCAGCTCACGGCGAGCTCCAGGATGCTCTCACTTTGCTAGCACAAATTGTGGCTAATCAAGCCAACCAAGGGGCCCAAGCCCCTCATGATCCTACTCCGGCATCTCGGGTGAGGAAGTTCGTGAGGGTAAACCCACCAGAGTTCTATGGTTCTAAATTGAATGAGGACCCTCAAGAATTCATTGATGAGGTTTACAAGGTATTAGCCATTATAGGTGTTAAATCGGAAGAGAATGCGGAGTTGGCGGCTTACCAATTCAAGGGGGTGGCACAAACATGGTTTACTCAATGGAAGGAGGAGAAAGGTAACAATAATATGGTTCTATGGGAGGACTTCAAGGCAGCTTTCCTCAACCAGTTCTTTCCTCTTGAGCTTTAGAGGCCAAAATGGTGGAGTTTACGAATTTGAAGCAAGGATCCATGAGTGTGACGAAGTATGCCCTCAAGTTCAACCAACACTCAAATATGCTCCATACTTTGTTGCCAACCCAAGGTCTAGAATGAACAAGTTCGTGACGGGTGTATCGGACTTAGTGAGTGAAGAGTGTCAGTCAACTATGTTGATCAGTGACATGGATTTGTCCCATTTGATGACTTCTGCCAAACAAATGGAGGAAGAGAAATTGAGGAAGAGAAGGGGGAATGAGGCCAAGAGGGCCCGTTTTGAGGGAAGGTTCCAAAGTCCTAAAGGTGTCTGATTTCATCAAGGCCAAGGGTCTTCTAATGCTACTAGGGAAAAGCTTTCTAATGACATCCCAAGGGTCCAAGGTGATGGTGGTATGGGTCCTAATGTTATGTGTCCACAATGTGGTAAGGGTCATGGTGTCCAAGATTGAGGTATATCGGTGCTTGTTATGGTTTTGGGGAAATAGGGCATAAGATGTTAGATTGTCCTCATAATAGCAACAAGGGTAACGATGTTCTTCCTCAAGGCCGGGATACTAATGTGGTTCCTTTGGGAAGGGGTGGTCAATAAGGTGGTTACCCAAAGCACATTCGACTCTATGCACTCCAACTAAGGCAAAGGTTGATGATTTTCCCGATGTCATCACCGTTACGTTAAAAGTATTTGATTTTGATATGTATGCATTGATTGATCTGGGTGCCACTCTTTCGTTTGTCACCCCTTTTATTGCCAAAAAGTTTCATGTTGAACCTGAATTGTTGTGTGAGCCATATGAGGTATCTACTCCCATTAGTGCATCTATTGCCAGTAGAGTCTATAATAATTACCTCGTTTGCATCTGACTAGATTAGGACAAATCCATGTCACTAACTTTGTTGTCATCTGACTTTGTTGAGTTGGACATGTTAGATTTTGATATTATTCTTAGGATGGATTGGTTACATGCATACTATGCCTCTATTGATTGTAAAACCCATAAGGTCAAATTCTAATTCCCAAATGAACCCATTCTTGAGTGGGAGAGTCATGATAATATGGTCAAGGGTAGATTCATCTCTTACATTAAAGGCAATAAGTTGATCTCTAAGAGTGTCTTTATCATCTTGTGAGGGTTAAGGATGTGGAGTCCAAGGCCTTCTTATTGAGTCTGTTCCGGTGGTAAATATGTTCCAAGATGTCTTCCCAAATGACCTCCCCGATTTTTCTCCCAAAAGGGAAATAGATTTTGGTATAGATCTCATTCCCTATACTCAATCCATTTCTATTCCCCCTTACCATACGGCCCCGACAGAGTTAAAGGAGTTGAAGGAGCAATTGAGGAATTTGTTGAAGAAGGGTTTTATTAGGCCTAGCCAATCACCTTGGGGTGCACTGATGTTGTTTGTGAAGAAGAAAGATAGGTCCCTTAGAATGTGTATTGACTATCAGCCACTCAATAGGGTCACCATAAAGAACAAGTATCCTCTAAGGATTGATGATTTGTTTGACCAATTGCAAGGGGCTAGTCACTTCTCTAAGATTGATATTCGGTTCGGGTACAATCAAGTGAAGGTAAGGGAGTGTGATATTCTTAAGACAGCTTTCCGGACTAGATATGGGCATTATGAATTTGTTGTGATATCTTTTTGGGTTGATCAATGCACAAGTTATCTTCATGGATCTTATAAATAGTCTTCAAACCCTATCTTGAGTCATTTGTTGTGATCTTTATTGATGATATTTTGATCTATTCACATAGTCAAAAGGAGCATATGGGTCATTTGAGAGTAGTGCTAGAAAGATTGAGGGAAGAGAAGTTGTATGCTAAGTATGAAAAGTGTGAATTTTGGTTGAAGAGGTTGCCTTTCTAGGTCAGGTGGTATCGGGGAACGATATTAAAGTGGATCCTAAAAAGATGGATGTAATTAGAAATTGGCCTAGACTATTGACCCCTTCGGATATTAGGAGCTTCTTGGGCTTAGTGGGTTATTAATGGAGGTTTGTGAATGGGTTCTCTTCTATTGCTTCTCCTATGACCAAATTGACCCAAAACAAGGACAAATTTGTGTGGACCTATGAGTGTGAGAAGAGTTCCCAAACATTGAAAGATAAGCTTGTGTCTACTCCTTTATTGTCACTACTAGAAGGGCTAGAAGGGTTTTTTGTGTATTGTGATGCTTCAAGGGTTTGTTTGGGTTGTGTGTTAATGCAAAATAGTAAGGTGATAGCATATGATTCTAGACATCTCAAATACATGAGAATAATTATCCTACCCATGATCTTGAATTAGTCGTCATGGTTTTGCTTTGAAAATTTAGAGTCACTATTTGTAATAGGTGCGTGTTGACATGTTTACCGATCATAAAAGTCTCCAATATGTCTTCACTCAAAAAATATCTCAAATTGAGACAATAAAGGTGGCTAGAACTTCTTAAGGACTATGATACGAGTATGCATTATCATCCCGGTAAGGCTAATGTGGCGGCCGATGCTTTGAGTAGTGTGTCCATTGGTAGCTTAGAACATGTTGATGATAATGGCAAAGGGGTGGCTACGGAAGTCCAGCAGTTGGCTAGATTGGGGTGGATAATGGGGATATTGTGGTAGTTGATGGCTCTAAATCATCATTGGTGGAGGAGGTGAAAGTTAGCAAGATCTTGACCCCACTTTCTTAGAATTGAAGGTATTGGTAAAAGATGGTAAGGTGGAAGTTTTCTTCCAAGGGGGAGATGGTGCCCTTGGATACCAAGGTAGGTTATGTGTTCCTTATGTTGATGGCTTGAGAGAAAAGATTCTTGATGAGGCTCATGGTTCTTCCTATTCTATTCACCTCAGTTCTACTAAGATGTATAGAGATTTGAGAAAGGTGTATTGGTGGGGAGGTATAAAGAGGGACATTGCCAAATTTGTATGCAGTTGTCATAGTTGCCAACAAGTCAAAGCCGAGCACCAAAGGTTGGGTAGCCTAGCACAAGACATAGAGATTCCTACTTGGAAGTGGTAGGAGATTAATATGGATTTTGAGGTTGGGTTGCCCAAGACTAGAAATGGTTTTGATTCCATTTGGGTTGTGGTCTATAGGATGATGAAGTTGGCTCACTTTCTAGTGATTAAGACCACATATGGAGCTGAAGATTATGCTAGGTTGTACATTCATGACTTGGTGAGGTTGTATGGGGTTCCTTTGTCCATTACATTGGTTCATGGTGCTCAATTTACTTCGCACTTTTGGAGGTCCTTTCAAAGGGGACTTGGTACAAGAGTTAAACCTAGTATGGCCTTCCACCCTCAAATGGATGGCAAAGCCGAAAGAACTATTCAACACTTGAGGATATGCTTAGGACTTATGTATTGGAGTTGAGGAGTAGTTGGAATGATCATCTTCCATTACTGAATTTGCTTATAACAGTAGCTATCATTCTAGAATCGGTATGGCTCCTTTTGAGGTCCTCTATGGTAGGAGTTGTAGATCACCAGTTGGGGGGGTTTGAAGTTAGAGAGGTGGCTTTATTGGGTCTAGATCTGGTTACAGAGGCTCTTGAGAAGGTTAGGATGATTAGATAAAGGTTAAAAACAGCCCAAAGTCGTCAAAGGTCCTACGCCAATGTGAGGAAAAGAGATTTTGAATTCAAAGTTAGTGATTGGATCTATTTGAAGGTGTCACCCATGAAGGTGTGGCTCGTTTTGGTAAGAAGGGAAAGTTGACTCCAAGATATGTGGACCCCTATAAGGTAATGAGGAGGATTAGCAAGGTAGATTATGAGTTGGAATTGCCTTGTGAGATGGGTTTAGTTCATCCAGTCTTTCATGTATCTATGTTGAAGAAATATGTGGGAGACCCTAAGGCTATTATGCCTCTTGATGTTGTGGCTGTTGCTGAAGACATTTTGACTTATGAAGTGGTTTCGATTCATCTTTTGGATAGACAAGTGAAGAGGTTGAGTAACAAGGATGTGGCTTCCGTTAAGATCCTTTGGAGGAATCAACAAATTGAAAGTGCTACTTGGGAGGCCGAAGCGGACATGCAAAAATAATATCCTTATCTCTTCCATTCTACTCAAGCCTAAGGTACTAAGTTTATATCCTCTGTATGATCTCAAGTCTTAAGTTCAGCCCTCATGTCATTGCATACATTCATGTTTAAATTGACAAGTTAATGATGATTTTATACTTGTGTTGAGATTTTTGAAATGATGTTTAAGTGCATTGTTGCATCCTTGTGTGGATGTTTACATCTCTCATGTAGAATTCTTTGACATTTGGGGACCAATTTCCCCAAGGGGGAGATATTAAAATGACCCCAAAAAGTACTCGAAAATGTGCCTCGGAAGTGTCTGGAATTGAAATTTCTATATATTTCAAAATTTGTATGTGATATCAAAATTTTGACTTCATATTCTTGATCCGGGGGCAAAGTTGAGTGGGAAATGGGTCTAACCCTGATTTTAGAGCAAAGGAATCGCAATTTCGATTTACCAAAAATTCCTTATCCAGTGTTTGTCTGTGATGGTTCCACAACACAGCTCCATCGCAGACCAGTGGAAAATTGCCTTCCTGATAGGTCCGCATCATAGACCAGATGCGAACCTGTGTATTTTGTTCCCCATGGTTTTATCTAGGCTTGAGGATTTTGGGTCTTGGGCCTAAGTCCTCCCATGCGTAAAAATACTTATGCTTAGCCATATTTTGCCTTCATATCATACAAGACATTCTTCAATACTCTCTCAAACTCTTAGACTAATATTTCTCTCAAAATTCAAATGACCAAATCTCTTCCGGATCTTAAGGAATTCATCCAAACTTCAAGTCTCCATTTTCAATCTTCATCAAGAATTCTCCAAAATCAAGGTATGTGGGATTCAACTATTGGGCCCTTTCACCCAAGGTGCCCAAACTTCCTTTTTACCTAAATTACATGATTATAAGTTGATTTATTTATGGGTCTTACTTATTATGAAGTTGACTATGAACTATGTTCGGGTTTCATAAACTTGTGACTGTTGGAGCATGTTTTGAACTATGAATTTATGATCTATTGTTTGATTTGATGGAGGGTTTTGATGTGTATTGCATGAGGGTATTACCAAGTATTGATGGGTTGTTTTACATTGGATTTTCTTGAATGATTTCAATCTTGAATTGTATGATCTTACACTAGCTTTACACACCCACCAAGTGTGATACAATGTTCGATTTTGGATTCTTGAATTAATGATCATCCATTGCATGACTATGACTTCAGTGACTCTATGATGATGAAAGGAAGGTATTTATATGATGATTTCATGAAAAGTATCTATTGTGATGAACGTTGACCAACTGCTTATTTTGAGGGGTAGTAGGCCCAAACTACCATGTTGAGGGGTACATACCTCAATCGCCTAGCTCGGGGAGTGGTAGGCCCGTGCTTCGATGTTAAGGATTATATACCTCAATCACCTAGCTCAGGGAGTTGTAGGCTCGTGCTACCACATTGGGGGGGTATATACTTCAATTGCCTCACCAAGGAGGTAGTAGGCCTTGGTTATGTAATGATGTCACCTTCTTCACATGTAATATGTTCTATATAAACATGTTTTACTTCAAGTATCATTCGTTCATGTCATATTGCTACTACGCTGTCTTTTGCTTAGGATATTGTATTTTTCCATATTCCTATCTCTGGTGCATTGCATTCTAACTTACTACATTCAAACATATTATAATATACTCTATTCCTACATGATGTTCCCATGTAGGGACCGGAGAATCGATTGATCCTCCTCCTCCTCGTGGCTAGTACTTCTACCCAGAGCTAGTTGGTGAGTCCTTAATTCCAGGGACGATGACTTGATCTTACGATATGTACTAAGACTCTCTTTTCTTTATTATACACTTATGACTATGAAGATGAGCCTAGTTGCCTGTCTTAGCTCTCGCTCTTATCTATGTAGTAGAGGTATTGTTGAACAAGTTATCACTACTAGAAATATGACATATTGCCACGGTTATTTGGCAACAGTTACACAATCGTAGTAATTGATAGCTTATCGCAACAGTTATCACTACTAGAAATATGACATATTGCCACGGTTATTTGGCAACAGTTACACAATCGTAGTAATTGATAGCTT
>JAABOM020092952.1:0-28203 GCA_011800125.2 Solanum clarkiae | reverse complement strand
GGTGGGTGGGTGGGTGGGTGGGGAGAAATTCACTTTTGTTTCTATTTTTTATTTGGGACAACATAAATACTCAAAAATTAAACAACCGAACCAAACGAAACTAATTCGATTTTTCAGGTCGGTGTCGGGATGGGAGGGGGCAATTTCTTTTTTTAGTTTTTTATTAGGGCGGGCAAAATATCGAAAAATAAAAAATTTGAACCACATCAAACTAATTCGGTTCTGTGTCAGTGGAGGGAGGGAGGGCAAAAAAATTTAACTTTTTTTATTTTTTATTGGGGTGGGCATAAATACGGAAAAATAAAAAAATTGAACCAAACCAAAATAATTTGATTTTTCGATTTGGTGTAGGTGTTCCGTTTTCAAAAATTTAGTTCTTCGATTCAGTGTAGAGGTCTGAAAACTTCAGTACACCGAAGAATCACACTTCTATTAAAAAAATTTAAAAAATAATTTTTTTCAGAAAAAAATTATTTGGGAGTAGGGTTAGGGTAATTGAGATTGAACATTAATAATATAGCTTTGCTTTAATTTTTTTTTTTGCTTCAAGAGAATAATGTGGGTTGGAACTATTTTTATCCAAATCATATTTGACCAAATCCATATTTACCCATATTTTCTATGGATGAATTGTGATCCAATCCATTTTGGCTCAATCCATATTCAATCCAATCCAATCCACCCATTTGCCACCTCTGATATGAATAAAGAATTGCAGCGACTCCATACTGATGCATCAACTTCATCAAGAGCAAGAGGTACTCTCTCATTACAAAAGATGGTGGTCAAGCTTCAAAAATCTGTAAAAGAAAAATTAATATTGAAAAGAAAAGAAAAGTCAATTTGCTTCCGGTAGCAAAGAAAAAGATGTCCATGAAAAATCACACAAAATCATCAAAAGAGGTATTTTATGGTTATCTAATTATTTTGTAGGGAAAAGACATAAATTCTCCCCTAAAGTTGTGGCTAAAAGTCACTTATACTCTTTAACTATTTAAGTGACTTATTACATACATATACTATGCCAAAGTGAATTTATTTGACCCTTTTCATACCAAATCTCAAATATGATGTAGAGAGTAGATGCACTCGCCCCGTTAGGATGCCACGTATTAAATGAACCTAATCCATTTCATTTTGACTCATATCCTTTTCATTCACCCATATATGTTTCATATCATCCATATCCATTACCCATTCCATTTCTCCCAATCCCATTCATCTTCTCCTAAATACAAACAAACCTAATAGTCGATTTTGACCATAAATCGAAGAAATTTTTACAGATTTCTTCAGTTTAATGGAGTTTTAATTATTTAATCGAGGTTCCACTATCATATTTAGAGAAAGTTGGTAGTTACGATTGAGTAAGGAATCGTTCTTTTGGAAGATTATCGGTGATACTAGGGTTTTGGTCATTGTAGCATTGTCACCATTGTTAAAATGTAAAGTTCACATCTCATTCCATTGTTTCTATTAATACTACACTTTAATCTAGGGTGTTTTTGGTCTTTAGTTTTTTACAAGTTTACAGTATATACCTAAAAAGAATAGACTTGTTAACCTACAATTTTTTTTTTGTCTTTTGTTAGATTCTTACGATCTGACTCTTATGCTTATATTATATTTTAGTATGAATTTTTGTTGTTGCATGTTTTTGTCATAGTTGAGGATTAATTATAATTGCAAAATTGACTTATTATTATTATTTTCAGGTTGTTAAAATATCTTTTGATTTAATTACACGATATTTTACCATAGGGTGTTATGAAGAATTAAAAAAGGGGAAACAAGGAGAAAAAACCATATGATGGTGGACAAGTTACCGAGTTCTTAGATGTTGATACAAATAAGTTGCCTTATTTTGAATTGAGGGATTATATGAAAGAATTAGGGTATGAACCTGTACATTGCCTATTGTATGTAATACTGTTGTCACATCCTGGGATGGTACCCTTGGCGTGGCCGCTACTCAGAGACTATTGCTAGTCCCAAATAAACCACTTGACACATTCATATAATCACATTCTAATAGAGAAATGCATCCATGAATAAAAATACTTAAATGACAGTAATAATAAAATGAAGATCAACGCCCAAAGGCCAAACAATCTATTCATTAATTAAGTGAGACTAGTGTGAAAGAAACCAGTCAATAGTAACATCCAATCACATCAAGAATCTAGTCTATAAAGCCTCTAGATATCTAACTATGTGGTGCTAATGATAGACCCATGCCTACCTCAAAAATAGAATAAAAATAAATCTAAACTCAAAGCTAGAAAAGAAACATAATGTCCTCCAAAGGTAGGGGAGGATTCACCAATAGCTAAATACAAGTAGGTCCTCAATGGGGCGCTTGTTGATTACCGTTAGTACTTTCATAACATAACCATCAAGAGTCAAAAGAGAGTTAAAGCTCATAGCATAGATATATAACATGTCCAATAATATCTTTACTACTTAAATAATAGCGGGGGCCAAGACAAGCAACCGAACTCATCTTCACAGTCAAAGTATACAATAGAGAAAGAGTATAGCAATACATAGCATAAGAACATAGACCAATGTCCTCGGAATGAAGGACTCACGAACTAGCTTGAGTGATATTGTACTAGCCATGTGGAGGAGGAGGATGTCAAATGGTGCTCCGGTTCCTACATGGTGACATCATGTAGGCATAGAGTATGCGTTAGTATGTTGAATGTACTCAGTATGTAGGATGCAATGCAACAAGAGATAAGCACCATACACAAAATGCATAACATAGGCAATGAATAAGCTTATAGCAATATAACATGTATGACCAATGCGTAAGTAAACTATGCTTAAATAAAACATAATAAATGTGTAAGAAGAGACCACTATCATATTGGTGGATCGTCGGACCCTACCATTCTTGGTGATTGAGGTACCAACCCCATCAATTGATTGGTGGATCGTCACAGCCTACCACCCTTGGTGATCGAGGTACAAACACCCCGACATGGTTATCAAGGTACAAACCCCCTAACATGATTGGTGGATCGTCGCACCCTACCATCCTTAGTGATCAAGGTACAAATCCCCTAACATGGTTATCAACGTACGAACCCCTTGGCACGGTTATTCGGTGCGCAACCCCCGAGTAGGACATGGTTACATTCCAATACTATAGAGATAATATCATATACATACATTCATCTCATTGCCATTTTATCATCATATAGTCATTCAACTCATAATACATGCATTGGGACTTCAATTATTCAAGATAACCATAACCAGACATTTTATCAAATACTTGGTGGGTGTGTAGTGCTAGTGTAAGACATGAAATTTAGGGATGAAATCATGTAAGGAAATCCAATATAAAACAATCTATCATACTTGGTAACACCCTCAAGCAATATATATCAATATTACAAGCAGGTTAAAAAGTAAATAGATTGACATAAATTAAAATAGGGTGAATATTAAATTTACATATGATTACTTTTAAAGAGAAAAGGCTTAAAATAGTCCTATTCCTTTGAGTTTAGACTCAAAATAGTCCTATTTCTTTCTAGTCGAGCATTAATAGTCTAATTCTTTAATAAAGTGGTGTATTTTTGTCTTCATTCTAGCCACAGTTAGTTTTTTAACAGAGAAACAAGGCATGCTACCGTAACTTCCCTCGTTTGTGTAGTCTAGCTTTGGAAGTCCAAGCACGAGTTCCAATTTTACAAGTTTTTCAATTAGCCTCATGCTAGCATGCCTAAGTTTTTATGCCATATCCAAGGATCTTCTGAGATAGATGCTAAGCAGATGTGATCAGTTGATCTTTTGACTGAGTCTAAAATGTATACATTTTTGTCCCTGTTTCCTGGAAGAAGTGCCTTTCCTGAAACATCCTCAATAATGCATCTAGTTTTCTTAAATCTGACTTCTAGGTGAGCATCACATAGTTGACTGATACTCAACATATTATACCTTAGTCCTTTCACAAGATACACATTAGTAATTTTACAAAATTCATTAAAAATAATAGTTCCAATACCAATGACCGTTCCAGTTGAATTGTCACCAAATCAAATTTTTCCACCTCAAAATTAAGCAACTGATTTGAATAGATATTTGTTTCCTATCATATGATTTGAACATCCGCCGTCAAGATACCATTTCCCTTTTGACTTTACGCAGAGTTCCTGCAAAATAACATTACTTGTTTTTAGGTACCTAATGAGTTTTGGGTCCTTTTTGGTTAGGATTATTTTTGACTCTCCAATCTAGGTTAGTAGGTTTAGAAAGACGATATCTGCACCTTGAATAAGAATGAACAAATTTACCATAGTAATAACAAGAGTTTTTGCTAGATTCGTGAGACCCAGGCAGACTGTAGTATTCACTTTGGGAATGAGTCGACTAATCTGAGTCAGTTGACATAGGTCCTCTATTAGGGTGTGAAAACTTTTGAGCATTTTTAGGAGATTTTTTAGTTCAAAAATTTCTTCATCAAACAGGTCCCTTTCAACAGAACAAACCTCGAGTTGAATTTTCAAAGCTCTTTTTTTTTTATCTTGAATAGTTCTAAGATTTTCCAAAGATCTTTTCAAGTCTGCAATGGCTTGGTCTAGTAAAGCTCTTAAGTTATTGCAGTTACTACAAAAGTCTGATCTTACCTGATTGGATTCTCCAATAGCCATGAAGCATATGTTTCCATTGTCATCTTGACCATACTCAGATGTATCTTCATCACTCCAGCTACTAAGAGCCTTATTTCTTCCATAGTTTTGAAGAGTCTTTTTCTTATTTTTAGGGCATTCACTGGCAATGTGACCAAATTTGCCGCAATAATAACACCTGCCATCATTTTGATTATAGTTATTGATTTGTTTATTTCTGGAGTTATTCGACTTACCTCTTCTTTGATTTCTATTGTGCCAAAATGTCTCCATGAAAACTCTTGTAATTAGTGCAATTTCATTTTCATTGAATTCATCTTCATCATCTAGATTATCATCAGTTGCTTTGAAGGAAACAACTTTTTTCTTCTCTTCTTCTTTGCTCTTTTTTATTCAGATGTGTTTTCTCAAATGCAATGAGATCTCCTCGAACCTCATCATATGTTAGATTCTTCAACTCCATGCTTTCAAGTGCAACAACTTTGGTATGCCATTGAGGAGGTAGACTTCTCAGAACTCTTCTTATGTGCTCTGTAGGAGCATATTCCTTTTCTGCAACTTTAAGTTCTCCAATAATCATGCTTAGTCATGCAAACGTATTCTCAATAGATTCTCTTTCTTTCATTTGGAACAATTCATACGCACAGACCAAAAGACTAACAATTGTTTCTTTCACTTTATCAGTTTCTTCATAGGTGACTTCTAGTTTTTCCCACATTTCTTTAGCAGTTTCACAACTTGAGATTTTCTCATATTCTTCACCACTGATAGAATTATATAGAACATTCTTAGCCTTTGAATTTATCTGGATGACTTCTATTTGTTCTTCAGTGTAATTCTCCAGGCTAGGAATGATAGTGGTCTGGCTTCCTTCAGTAATTGATGAAGTTCCATTTGCAGGTTTAGCAGCAGGGATGGGAATATTACCAAGCTTGATGACCCTCCAGACTTTGACATCATAGGATTTGATGAAAGTCTCCATTTTGATTTTTCCAGTGTGAGAAATACTTTCCATTGAAGTAAGGAGGTCTAGTTTGAGAAGTTACCTCTTGAAATAGTGCTCCAAGGGTTTGACTTTGATTTGCCATGATTTGTTTTCTCACCCGTGGTTAGACAGAGTAATTAGTGAGACTAGGCTTTGATACCAATTGAAAGTTCAAGGGGGGAGGGGGGTGAATTGAAATTTTTTCACTTCTTTTTATCCTAGATATTCAGCTAGGAAAACAGATAGTTGACTAATCAGGTAGACAAATAAGCAGGAATGTAAAGTGCATAAAAGAAACTTTGACACCAGATGTTTTTATACTGACACAGATTCAATGTGAATCCTAGTCCATTACCCTTGGGTTGCAAGGGATATCTTTTCAAGCATTTAAAGGTGTCAAGGTTATAACAAAGAAACTAAATACTCAGAATTTTTCTCTCCCTTTTTTGTTTTTCTTTTTTCTATTGATACACACCTCTCTTTTCAATGTTTCTTCTTTTCTCTCTCTTTTTCTTTCACAGTAAAATAAATACTATAAATTACAATAATTTTCTAAAGATGAAGAGTATTGAAAAAGGCTTGAATTGTAGTAGGCTTGTATGGTTGATGAGATGTCTGGATGCCTTTTTTATAGAAGAGATGGCACCCGATGCCTTTTTTTTTATAGAAGAGATGGTACCCCAAGGGATTTGGTCCTTGGATTGAGGTATTGAAGATTCTCTTTCCAAGAATAAGGGCAAGGAAGTTGGAAGGAAATCATCCCGGATCCTTTGTGTATATCCTGAATATTCTGCTGAATGCTTGACCGGAATCTCTTTCCTTTTTTATTGAGGCAATCATCTTAGATCCTTTGTGCATATCCTGAATATTCTGCTGATTGTTTGATTTGAATATCCTTCCTTTTTGATTGCTTGATTTTGCTTCTTTCTTCCGAGATTGCGTGATGTATTCCCATATTTGCTCAGATTCCTTTTTGATTTGATTGGCCTTGATTGTTTCGCCGGAATTGAGATTTCCTTGATTTGCTCAGTCTTAAGTTTTCCTTTTTTCTTGGTTGGCCTTCAGTTCTGTAAGAGTTTGTAGATCACTCTTCCTTGTGTATCCACTTTTGTGTCCTGAAAAATGTTATCATTCAAAATAAAATTAGCACTAACAGTCATAATCTGGACCTAGGACCTAGTCGTGGCATGACGAATGTGACACCCGAAGGCATCCCATCTGATGTCGCCAAAGTTACACCTCCTTTTAGAGGATAAAGTGGTCGTTGTCAAGATATAAAACCTAACCAAGGTTAGGTTCAAACCCAAGGGAATACGTAGACTCAAAGAAAATTAATCAATAAGCAATTCAAGCAACTAACCAACTCAATTCCCTGAAGGGTGGGGCAGGTTGCAATATTCAACAAGAAAATAAACTAAACTAACTATTACAAGAGATAATCAAATAATGGAGAGCAACTAGGGTATTGTGTTCCCCATGATTCTCCAACTTAGTATCCCCAGATAAACCAATTCATATCAATTTTATAGCATGCAGGACGGTAATTTAAGTTCACCAAACCCTTTGGTCCAAGTGAGAGGTGAATTTCACTATGTAACTTGGCCCATCTCCATAGTGTGCAATAATAACCATTGCCTATAAGTCCTAGTCAACCTCCCCTTGGCCTAATTCGATTGATTAGACGAGAACACATCATCGAGTCCTGTTAATCAATCTTTTTTCCTATTCATTACTACTTGGATCGGGAAAGTAACACTAGGCGGGTTTTAGTGTTGGCCACCATTAGAAAACATGCAAAACAAAGAGAATTGATTAATACATGCATATACCCAATCAAAGAATTGCAAAATATCCGGGTCTACTTTGTTAGATCTTCATAGTTCCTACAACCCTAGTTGTGGATTTAGCTACTCATGCTATGGGTAGATGAAGAAATTATGAATTGAGAAAATATAATTAAACACTTACCCAATTGAATTGAGAAGGAAGCAAATCCAATATTGATTAAGAATCACAAGATTTAAGATCAAATTAATTCACAAGTGTATTCTCCTCTAGGTATTGAGATCTCCAAGTACAAAATCCTAAAAGTACTCTCTAATCACATTTTCTAGTGTACTATGCAGAAAAATAACCTAAAATGGTCTATTTATGTTAATTACAATTAAGTTCTAAAGAATAGACAATCTGGTCGATGGACTCTACGAAAGGTATTTATGACTCGTACTGTCTTCTACGAGTCATACTCGAGGTCTCGTATTTAGCTCTTGAGATCTTGGACTTTTCTTCTATGAATCATCTTCACAACTCATAAACTGATTTACTACTCGTACTTCATACTTGTAGGCTTCAACTGGTTCAACTCATCCCTCTCTGGAAATCTTCATGAAACCTATTTATACGACTCATAGAATGCTCTACAACTCGTATAGAGGTCTTGAGGACTTGAACTTCAGATCTCAACCTTTACTGGAATTTGTCACAAAACTACCTCTACGACTCGTAGATTACTCTATGACTTGTAGAAGGTCTCGTAAATCACCAAAAACTAGAAAATTCTGCAATTTTGCCCCAAAGTCATGCCAACTTGCTTTCCTGCAATACTAAACACAAAAACACATAAAAACCATAAATGTCGCATTGAGAACACACAAACTCCTAAGGTTTAGGCATCAAAAGTGTTATATTTTGATAGCACATCAATATCCTCGACTTAAAATTGTTACTTTTCCTCAAGCAATGACTCAATCTATATATAGACAACACAGTAACACACAGACCTCAACTCAATGACATACATCACATACAATCCAAACTCTGGTACCCATACCGACTTTTCAAAACAAGATCAGATAGTTATATAGCAAACCAAAGCACGCCGGTGTTGTGGTAACACAACTATGACATGCAAGAGAATATCAATAGTCCATAATCACTAAACAAGTCAAGTGTTGACAATGCAATGTAAGTGCCCTCACAGAAAGAAGTCCCATTTTTGACACTCACTAATGATTTCATATTTAATCTTGGGATTGTGCAAAAACACTCACCCTTACAAAAGATATTCATCCATGATGACTAATACCATAGGCTTGCCCCTATACTCATGACTTGAACCTTCAACTAATTGAACTAGGATTACTTTTAGACTTTTTAGGCTTATAACGTAGGCTCAAGGGGCTTTGGTATGATATTTTGGAAACATAGTGACTAAAGGCCTTCCTTGAAATCACATTTTTCATTTGCCTCACCAACTTTGTCACTTTCACTTTATTCTCCCTTTTTCCTAATTCAAGCTTTTCCGGGTGCTTTCATCTCATTTTTTAGCTTTTGTCTTATTTTTACACTTCTCTTTGCTTTTTTAGCTCAATCTAACGAATCTTTCATTTTTCTTACATGAGATACATGCTTTTTCTTCTTTTTCTCCTCTTTCCTAACTCACTTCTTATTTTTATGCTTCTCCTTTACACCTGCCACCCTCAACTTAGGCTTTTAGCCTGTAGTTAAGTACACAATATCTATTTTTCGAACCAGGGGCCACTTTTGGTAGCCACCCTCAACTTAGGATTTTTGCGTCAGTCAAGGTTCACAATGCTCAAGGAAATACCAGGGCCAATTTTAAGGTTTTTCACTAGACAAGGTTAGACTAATTAGATGTTTTAGAAAGAATTGGTACATGAAAGGCTCAAATGTTGATAAAACTTCATTTGGTTGGTCATTTTAGGCTAAAATGGACTAATTAAAGAACAAAGGCCTAAGATCCCTTCCTAATCCATTTAATTTACAATCTAGCTTAGAGTAACCAGGCAAGTTCTAAATTAGCACAAAATACATGAATCTGGCAAAATAAGCTCACACTCACATAACATTGCACATATTATCAACAAGAAACGCACAGATCATGCTTTGTATCTCAAAATTATCCTCGCTTATCAGAACGGATATTGCCAAACACCTGAACATGCATGGTTGCCATCTAACTACTGGTAAAAGAAAAAACTATTTTGTTAGGTACCATTTTTCTAAACAAAACTTAAAAACATGTTATATGCCATAAGTTTTAATACTATATGCTACAAATATTATCTATACTTCCTAAACGTGCCGGCTCAACAAAAATTAAATATCCACGAGAAAAAAGAACACAGGCAAGAAAATCTCGGGATCAAAATTTTGGGTAGTTATGGACCATAAACTACTCAAACTTCACAAAGGCTCATAACTACCCACACCCCATCGAAAAAGATGTGCATTTCCCTCAATGCATAAAATCAAGCAAAAATAGAATGTAAGGGGTCAAAAACATATGTGGGCACCTAAGCGACAGTCTTGGGCTGAGTCTGGCCACCCTCTCCCTGCGGGTTAGTCCTCTGCTATAGTACTCTGTCCGGAGGGGCCAATACCCCTCGCCCTATCAAGCTCATGAGCTAGCCTGATCTCTTCCTCATTCCTCAATGTACTCAAGGCCATCTCGAGATCCTCCCCTTCATCCTCTGAGAGCTTTGCATGTACATTTCTCTTCTCTGTCTCATCACCCTCTATGAGGGGTCTCTTCTCGTGGGAAGTCTGTGGAGACTGCATGGAGGAAAATAAATCAAATAGCTGGCGCTGCAAGTGATGATATCATGTCATCCCTAGGCTTCTCAATCTCTAACTGGATGGCTAACAAATCTGAAGGTCGGGCCTTGGCCAATCTCTCCTAAATCCACCCCTTAAAGGCATCGATGTGGGCAATCACTGCAGAAACATGCTCCTAAATGGTATAAATAGTAAAAGACCAGCTCCGCTCCTCTGAGTCTACAATTGCCTGTCGAATCCATGGTCTAATCTGCTGAATAAAATGAGATAACTGGGCTTCAGCACGTGATAACCGCTGCGCCATGGCCTGGATAGAAGCGGCAGACACATAGACCATGCCCACTGTAGAAAGATATGTAGTAGTGGCCTCTAGTGCGGTAGCAGCTGTAGTGGGATCCCTCTCAATAACTGCCTCGGGCTGTGGGGGTCTCTCCTCTATAGTAGTAGTAGCAATAGTAGGGGCAATCATCGAACCCTCAGGTGGTGGCACTAGGGCGAACAACTGTAGTGGTAGTGGAGGCTGTTCTCGCCAGATTACCACCAGGTTCTCGTCAGCCTTGATCATGCTTGGCTCCAAACTATGCTGGGCCTTAACTAATTGGTCCTATTGGTGTAAGATATCCACCCTAGACTTGACACAGAGTTTGTAGACCAAAACAGGAAATGGGATGGAGGTGGCCCTCTTTAATACTGACTCATGTAGCTACTCTGCTACGAGTCGGGCCCAATCGATGTCATAGCCAGCGAAGTTGTTGGCAACCAATACCGCATGCTCTAACATAAGTATATGATATGCCAAAGTTAGCCGGATGCATGATCTAACAATGGCCCACCAAAATTTGGCGGGAAAGTTAAGTGAAGCCTTCACTATAGGCTCGGTGTGGGTGGTGACCCAAGCAGGCTCCGGATCCTGCTCTGCAATATGACCTTCCACCCATATCGGAACTGAGGTCCGTTGTACTGGATCCTTCATCACCAATGAGTTCCGAGCTAGCCCTAACTTGTGATCAAACTCCACTATGGACCTGAGGGCACGTTACTTGGGACCAACAAGCATACAACAGATGGTCTCCTTAGAAATGTTGACCGACCGACCTCTGACCCGTATCACTATCTATCTGGGTTGTGTGAGAAGTTTCTTCCCCTTGGAAAGATCGTTTAAATGGTGGCTGCGTGAGATGCATAAAACCCCCTCACCAGAATTGGGGAGTATCGACCAAGAGCCTCTATCAGCCATACCAGCCCATATCGTATCATCATGTCCTGCAGGTCTATGACACGACTCAGTCCATCATCAATGACCTAGGCTCCTCATAGATGGAACAGGTAGGCTTGCCCTACTCCATTAGCTGCATGCCCTCTAAGAACATAGCTTCATACCATTGACGCACCACCAGTGAGTAATAGCATCCAGTGCTGATGAAGAAGATGGTGCAACGGAGGACTCGACATCTCCTCTTTCCTCTGAGCCCTTTTCAGAACTAGACTCCTTTGCTAATCCTGTCATCTGGGGCATGCTACTCCTAGTCTCATCACTACCTTTCTCTTCAGAATGGGAAAGAGTATCATCTTGAGCCTGAGTACGCCCAGCTTCGGCTGCTGCTGTTCTGGTCTGTGGTACCTCAGCCTCAGGGTCAGGTGAGACATTGAGGATATCTAGTGACCCATCCAGCTTAGGGGTCTGCTCAGTATCTGAAGCTCATCATCTATAGGCTCATCCCTGAGCTTTCTCCTAAAGGTTTCAATCTTTGAGCGACTTCCTTTCGGGGCCATAGTACCTGAAACATAGAATAAAGACACCATAATCACTCCCAAGAATCAAGAAATAAAATGCAAAAAGTAATCTGAATCAGTTGCAAAATGTAACTACTAGAGCGCCTTTACGAGTTGTTGTGAGCACTATTAGTGGTAAAGTGCTCTCGAAGACCAGAAGTTCAGGTATGACTCATAAAGTGGTTTACAAGTCATAGACTGGGTCGTATAAGATTGCAGAGAGTAATTAAAAATCATGCAGGGATATACGAGACCTATCTACGAGTCGTAAAGTGATCTATGACTCAGAGAAGGTTTTGTCTGATAAATACACAAAGTATCAAGTTTCTGAGATTTTCCACGATAGGCAATTACGATGCGTAGAGTAATCTATGAGTCGTAAAGACTCTTTTGAACAAGAAATCTCAAATACCTTATTTTTCTAAGTCCATCACATGGAGCCTAAGAACATATTTAACACTTAATTAACAACATCGAAGCAAGAGTACAAGCACTCACACGATTCCAATCCTACACCCATATCCCCAAGCATGATTTCAACACATATTCACCCCATCAAAAAGGATCAAGCATGGAATAACCTAAGTTTCCGACCATTCCTATATGGTTCACACCAAATCATGCTCCTATGTTATCAATCACCATTTCACAATCATAAACTATTCAATATTATTCAATCAAACATGGTTGATGATTTCATAGTCACAATAATTAACAATTTCAAGGTTGTACCACCCAATTTCGGACTTAAACAATCAACTCAGTAAGGGCAATTCTAATTTCAAATTCACAACTCACATTCAACAAAAAACTTCATGCTTAAACATCAAACCAATCACAATCATCATATTAAACCATTAAGAACAAGGTAAATTAGAGGTTAAAATTAAATCAAGTATTTACAACAAGTTGAGATGAACCTGAAGAAGAAAAAGAGAGAAGATGATTGAACACAAAACCCTAGGTGCCAAAATCTCGCCGAAAAATAGGTCACAACCACCAAAATTTGATCAGAAATTTGAGGGGAAGGGAAAAATTTGGTAAATTTTGGTTAATAAGTTCAAAAGTGGGGTTAAAATAATTTGACCTCTCTTTTATACCCTTACCGGGTCAGCAGTTGCAATTAATAGTCTTGGGTTTACGAAAACCCAACTACAAGTCGTGGATGGATCTACGACTTGTAAGTCATGGTTCGTAGAACCCTCAACACTTAAAAAAATTCAGAATCTTACCTGGGTTCCACAAATCCCATTCACGACTCATAGTTTGATCTATAAGTCATAAAGTTGACTCATGGGTTGGAGTACACAATTATCTTGCCCACTGGAAATCTCTACGAGATGAGGTTACGAGTCATAAAGTGCAATACGACTCATAAGCCTAGTCTTAGAAACTGAACATGATGCTTTTCTTAGATAATTTGCTGACTTAGTCCTGTACCTGCGTACTCTTCATGAAATACACACTTACCCAAAATGCAACCAAGCTATTGTTAGAAATTGCAATCAAAATAGAATAAAATAGCTAGCTATGAATCCAAAAACTGAAAAATGAACCTATAACTATGCAATAACATCAAAAACCTTGGATTGCATCCCAAGTAGCGCATGATTTATTGTTGCAGCACAACTTAGAAAAATTGGCTACTAGACTTCACCAATTGCCCAAACCTCACTCTTGAGCTCATCTGGATGCTTCATGGCCTAAAGGATGTCGAAGACAACTTCTTTATCATTCAATCTATACCTGAGTTGAGTAGTTTCTATATCTACTAGAGCTCATCCCGTGGCCAGGAATGACCTTCCCAAGATGATTGGGACATCAATGTCAACCTCATAATCAAGAATCACAAAATTTGTAGGAAATATAAATTTTTCCATCTTTACCAATACATCATACAGTATCCCTACAGACTTCTTCACCATTCTATTCGCCATTAACAACCACATGTTAGAAGGTAGAGGCTCCTAATCCAAGCTTCTCGTAGATTGCAAGAGGCATAAAATTGATACTAGCACCTAAATCACATAACGCCCTTGCGAACTCCACAGCTCCTATAGTGCATGGTATAGTGAAAGCACTTGGGTCTTCACGCTTTTGAGCCAAGGACTTAGTAGTGATGATACTGCAATGTTGAAGCTCTTGACTTATAGTGTGCTTTCTGGTGATTAGGTCCTTCATAGACTTTCTATAACCCGACATTTTCTCCAAAGCCTCAATAAGAAGGATGTTGATAGATAGATGCTTAAGCATGGAGAGAAAGTGCTTGAACTTGCCTTTCTTCTCCCTCTTTTTGAGTCATTGAGGGAAAGGAGGAGGAGGCCTGGGACGGGGTTATACTCTGTCGTTCTTTAGCTACTTCACTTACCTCATCTTTGACACAATCATCTCCTTCAACCACATCCTTATCTGCAATTATCTTCTCATAAACATCTTCTACCTCAACCGACATAGGAGGGTCAATGGTGCTCTTTCCACCTCTAGTAGTAACCGCCATATATTACCCCTCATTCGTAGGATTTTTCACAGTGTTTCTAGGAAATGTACCCTTCTGAAGTTGATTCAACTGAGTTGACACTGACCAAATTGCTGCTCAAGCTGTTTAATAGCCACAGAATAAGACTATCTTTTGATGGATACTTGAAATATCAGATTTTATGCCCTTTAGCGTTTCATCTTGTGTCTCAGCCTTCTTCAACAAATGATCAAACATCTTATCAATTTTAGTATTGCTTGTCCCTGCGTCATGGTTATGTGGTGACACATATGGACCACTTCCGAAACCATCTCTTCTAGAGTAATCTACTTTAGGATCCCTGTTCCTATCATAATAACCACCTTGGTTGTCTCTATAAGCTCCATCTCTACCATAGTTCTGACCTTGATTTTCTTGACCTTGGTGCCAATAGTCCTGATTTGACCTTTGGCATTGGTCCGAAAATCCCCGCCCCCATCTGATCATTCACAAAACAAGCATCCTCCTTAAAATAAGGCTCCTCGCACATGGGTGCACGTGGAGGTTGGTGAACTACCATAGTTAGTCTTTCTTGGTTTTGGTTGATAACCATATCCATGCTTGTGCGAAGCTGGGCAAGTTGTTGCATAACTCCTCATTTATTTTGGCTTGCTCTGAACCAACACTCACAACATATGAACCCTTTGCGGAAGCTCTATCACATTTCCCCCACGCAAGATTCATCTTGAAAACTTGGTCCATACGCTTTGCAATCCTTACAAATGGTTGATCTAGAAACCTACCCCCCTTATAATAGTGTCAGAACAAGCCTGACTATTCTAATCAAAGGCACGGTAGAAGATCTCCACCATGGAATCATCAACTATATTGTGGTTAGGGATGCTCCTCAAACACTTAGTAATCCGCTCCCAAGTGGTACTTATTGAATCACTAGGAAGTTCTCAAAGTTGTTGATCTGGTCCTTCAATTTGAACTTCTTCGACCTAGGGAAGTACCTCTCCAAATGGCCTTCTGCAAATCTGGCCAGCTAGTGATTGGACTCTGTGGGAGCTCAGATAGACATAACACAACATTGCTCATAAGAAACAATGGTAAAATCGGAAGTCCTACAACATCCATAGACAGATTCTGTTTCCCCATCAAAACAAATGCAACATTGTGAAAGTGGCTATGTGGATCATTTGATGGTAAGCTCGCAAATAGCCCATGGTTCTGTAGCATCTAAAGTAACCCACTAGAAAATGTGAACTTTACACAATAGCCCCGGTCACATCCCAAGCCATGAGATTCAATCTATACTAATTCCATTAGTAAGCATTGGTGTCGAACTCCCAAGGTTGTGGAATTTTCTCCAAAGGAGGTGGATTCTCATCCTCGTCATTTCGGTTCAAAGCTTTATTAGCTATGTTGTTGGCATTTTCTTGGGCTATTCTTATAGCATTTTGTTGGATCTCTAGATCAAGTGGAGTTAAGAGATTGCCTTGACTCCGAGTGTTGGGCATACACTACTAGTATACCCTGCAAAAAACAAAAACAAAAGTAAAATAAAGGGAACTGAGGATTAACAATCAAATAACTTAATGAATCAACTTAAGCCTAGCCATATTCCCCAGCAACGGCACCAAAATCTTTGATATCGTACAAATCATACTTCCTTTTAGAGGATTGTCAAGATATAAAACCTGACCAAGGTTAGGGTCGAACCCAAGGGAATATGTAGACTCTAAGAAAATTCATCAATAAGCAATTCAAGCAAAACCAACTCAATTCCCCGTATGGGGGCGTGACAGGAGGGGGGAAGAGGGGTTGCAATATTCAACAAGAAAATAAACTAAATTAACTATTACAAGAGATAATCAATAATGGAGAGCAACTAGTGTATTGTGTTCATCAGGATTCCCCAACTTAATATTCCTAGATGAACCAATTCATTTCAAGTGTATAACATGTAGGACAGTATTTTAAGTTCACCAAACCCTTTGGTCCAGGTGAGAGGTGAATTTCACTATGTGACTTGGCCCATCTCCTTAGTGTGCAATACTAACCATTACTTATAAGTCCCAGTCAACCTCCCCTTGGCACAGTTCGATTGATTAGATGATAACATATTGTCGAATTTTGTTACTCAATCTCTTTCACTAGTCATTACTACTTTGATTGGGAAAGTAACACTAGGTGGGTTCTAATGTTAGCCACCATTAGAAAACACAAGAAACGAAGAGAATTGATTAATGCATGCATATATCCAATCAAATAATTGCAAAATATCTGGGTCTACTTTGTTAGATATTTATGGTTCCCACAAACCTAGCTGTGGATTTAGCTACTCATGCTATGAGTAGATGAAGAAATTATGAATTGAGAAAACATAATTAAAAACCTATCCAATTGAAGTGAGAATCAAGCAAATCTAATATTGATTGAGAATCACAAGATTTAAGATCAAATTAATTCACAAGTGTATTCTCCTCCAAGTATTGAGATCTCCAAGTACAAAACCCTAAAAGTACTCTCTAATCATGTTCTCTACTGTACTGTACTGAAAAATAACCTAAAAAGTACTATTTATTGTAATTACAATAAGTCCTAAAAAATTAAAAAAACTAATCGGCGGACTTTACGAAAGGTATTTACGACTTGTAGTGTCTTCTATGAGTTGTAATCGGGGTCTTGTATTCAGCTCTTGTGATCTTCGACTTTTCTTTACGAACCATCTTCATGACTCATAAATTGATTTATGACTCGTACTTCAGACTCGTAGGCTTCAACTCTAACTTATTCATCTCTGAAAATCTTCATGAAACCTATTTATATGAGTCATAGAATGCTCTGCGACACATACAAAGGTCTCATAGACTTGAACTGCAGATCTTAACCTTCACTGGAATTCATCACGAAGCTACCTTTGCGACTCGTAAAGGGTCTCGTAAATCACCAAAACCCAACAAACTCTGCAATTTTTCCCCAAATTATGACAACCCTCTTTCATGCAACATTAAACTCAAAAATTATAAATATCGCTTTGAGAACACACAAAATCCTAAGTTTTAGGCATCAAAGGTGCTTTAATTTGACAACACATCACCATCCAAGCCTCATGTTCATATCATGGGCATTCATAAGGTAAAATAAGAATACAAGAAAATAAGCAAGCGGAAGTACATAAAATGTAAGAATGTTCTAGTTCCCACAAGGGAATATACATCAGTCCATTAAGGTCCAAATCATGTCTCTACATTATAGATCTTGGCGGATACTAACTCACTAGCTCACCCTCAAGACATACATCAAAGAAATAAAATGATAAAGTCTCAAAATAAAAAAAATATCACAGGACTTGTTCCCGAAGCATGGGAACTCACCAATAAGTCTTCAATCTCAAGATTAGAATCTAGCAACAAAATGGAACAATCTTCTCATTGTCTGTTCTTACATGGTTAGGTCATGTAGGCAAAGAAATATGTGTTAGCACATAGAATGAGCTAAGTATATAGGTATATCATAAATCAAAGCACATAAAAAAAGTATCAATATGCATAATCATAATCAATAGAGTAAGGACACAATATGTATGAGCATTCAATTTGAAAATCTTGAGAAGAAGCATCATAAACTCATGCTTAACCTTACCAAACATATGTAGTAAGAACATAACTGACATTTATAAGACTATGCATACTATTATATGAAATTTCGATGTTCACAATACATCGAGCTAAGAGGAGGCTACTTTACCAAGGTAAACTTGATCCTTACCCTATAGGCTCTATCCTATCATGGTGAGAACCATCATTTGACCCCACCCTTTAGGCTCTATCCTTGAATGGTGAGTGTCCATAATTAAGCTAATTAAATCCAATAGCAAACTTTTATGTCATAAAATATAAACATCATTCCTTTGGTGGAACATAGTTATGGGACCATGAAATCTACCAACCTCTTGGTGCTAAGTCATATCCCATAAAATACATAAATCATTCATATACATAGATTTTAACATAGTTCATACTTCATTAAAATCGTATTTTCATAATTCGTAAATGGTTATCATAGCTTTCATAAAAACATCATGTCATAGGAATAGTAGATCTACTTTACTTTCATCATAATGTGGGTAGCTACTCCCACCTTAACATTATTATAAACTTTTGGGTTTTCATCACCCTCTTTATCATAATATCATCATAGCTTTCATATGATCATCATTGTCATAATATCATCATCATAATCATTTAGAACACATTTTTCATAATTGAGATCATAAGCATAGAAATATATAGCTTTTGAAACGCCCCAAAAAGTGCCCAAAAATGTTCCTTGGAAATGCCCATAATCGTAATTTTCATATATCTCAAAATTCGTGCACGATATCAAAAATCCAACTTCATATTCTTGATCAGGAGATAAAATTGAGTGGAAAATGGGTATAACCTTGATTTTAGAGCAACTGTAGCAAAATTTAATTTTTTCAAGTTTGCCAAAATAATAAGGGTGTGCGATGGTTCCGCGATGTGGACTCAACACGGACCAGTGCATTTTGGCTGCCAGTTTTTCCAAATTTAGTCTAAGGCCTTGGGGTCTTGGTACTAATCATTTCTATGCATAAAAATACCTATATTTAGTCATTTCAAAACCTCATATCAATCAAGACATTCCCCAAAACCCTCTCTAACACTTAGCCAAATATTTTATACAAATTCAAGTTTCCCAAACTCCTTCCGGATATCACGAAATTCATTCAAACTTCAAGATCTCATTCAAATATAAGTCAAAATTTTTCTATCATTTAAGACCATCATGGGTCCCCTACATCAAGTCAAGTTCAAAGGAATTTCCATTGGCTAAGATTTACACAAGTACCGGTAGGAGGGTCAACTTTAAAGGGACATATCTCTTAGCACACAAAGAACTAGGTGTCCCACGACTAACCAAATTAAAGCTCTTTAATTATATTTCCAACATACTTGGTTTCACCTTATTTAAAGTTCAGATGAAGAAGTTATGCCCATTTTCGTAGGACTCGTCTGTGCAGGGGTATATATGAGTTTTTGCCAAATTTCGTTTCATTAATGGCATTCTGTAAATTTAGTTATTTTATTGGTCTTTTGGGGATTCCTATGCTATATTAACACTTCCTAAAGACCTAAACCCTATTCCTAAATATCAAATTCACTCCTCCCAATTGGAATACACTCTCAAATTCTCCCAAGAGCCTCTACCAAACCACAGTAAGAATTCAAGGAAACTCAAGAACAAGTTATGGATTTCAAGACCCCATTCAAGCTTCATGTCTTTCTCAACTCAATTTCAAGAAATTCAAGGTCTAAGGTATATGGTTTTCAACCATTGAGTCCTTTCACCCATGGTATCCAATCTTTTTATCTTATGAAATTGCATGTTTTCAAGCTATATTATCTATAGGTATTACTTGTTATGAATTATGATTACAAATTATGTTGGGTTTTTATGAAATGTTGATTTATTATACACGACCATCTATTTCAAGATTGCACTATGAATGTGCTTTGTCTATTGAGACTATGCATAATTCAAGCTATGAAATCTATGAACTATTGTGAAGTTTTGATATGATTTACAAGTTACCCATGATGGAGTTTTACCATGATACTAGTGGTATTATTTACATGATTTTAAGATGTATTGATTTCACTATTTCATGATCTATACTCTTGCATTTTGCATGATTTGAACATGTCTTCATATGTGCCCACCAACTGCTTGATGAAATGCCAAGTTAAGAATTCCCAAGATATATGCATGTTTTACAAGTCAAGTGACTTCGTGATGAATATGAGCTATCAAGTATGTTACGAATTCATGAAATTACCTATGATTATGCAAGTATGAAGTTAAGCCCTTTTTCAAAAATTATACCTCTTGTGAGCCTTTTGATGTTAATGCAAGGGTAATGTTTGATAATAATCTATTCTTATGTTTTGAAGTTGGGCTCACTATTAGAGGTCAAGGATGTTTAAGAGCTACTCGTGTCATGATTCTACGTCTCTCATAAGTTATTAAAGTTATGATTATTCCAATTATTCCATGGGATTAGGCTTAGCACCTATGGATGGAGGGTTTGCTCTCTTTCCTTGAACTATGTGCCACCATAGGACTATGTTATACCCTTGCAATACTAGTGGATCCATTTAGTGCCCTTTCTCTTGAAGTTCTTGAAATGGGATGGACTCCCGTAAGGTAAAGTTACTCACAAAATCCTTTTCAAAATGGGACGGGCTCCCATAAGGAAGGTTACTTCTACGAAATAGGATGGACTCCCATAAGGAGAAGTATGATTTACCTTGGCAAGTAGACCACCTCTTTACCAATGAGGGGTAATCATCAAGATTCCAAGTTGTAGCTCACTTGGTATTATTTTACATGGGTTGATGTCTCTTCTCACACTTATGTAATATAATCTATACAAGTTGAATGATTTATCAGCATTTTTTACTTCAAACATTGATCATGCATGCCATATTGAGATCTTGCCTATCTATTGCCTATTACTATGCATTTTGACTATGTTGCCTATCTCTTATTGTATTACATCCTACATACTTAGTACATTCAAACATACTAATACATACTCTATGCCTACATGATGTTACCATGTAGGAACCGAAACTCCTTATGATCATCCTCCACGTGGCTATATTTGACTTCTTGAAGATAGCCTTTGATGAGTCCTCAAGTTCGGGGACACTATCTATGCTACTCTTGTCATTGCTATTTCTTTATGTTGAACTCCTGATACTATGAGGGTGAGCCTGGAAACTGTCATGGCCCCCACTCCAATCTATGTTTTAGAGGTGTTATTGAAACAATTGATGTAATTATGCTATGATCTTGACTCTTGACTATTCTATGTTTTATGCTATTAAAGACTTGTCTTAGTCCCTTTATCCCTCTTTATTACCTTTGATATTATTTATTTTGCTTTGCGACCAAGGATGTATAATTGATATGCTAAGAGACTTGTTTGGGTTCCTTTGAGCTCCCATTCACCGTATCATGTCTAGGCCTTAGGTTTGGGTCGTGGAAGCTTTATCATAGAAGACTAGGGCTAAGTGTGGGCTCATTGATATTTGAGTCAAAATCATACAATTGAGTAGGAATTATAGAGAAAACATGTAATTGAAATGAAATTGGATCATTGATAAAGGAACCCACATCAAGTAATTAAGCCCTAATCATTTATACTTTGAAAACACATACTTTTGCTTGAAAAACATGTATATCATGAAATACATCATAACTCATGCACAATTAGTCATATTCATTATGTAGGATCATGATCCATGCATTAGGAATCATAACTTAAAAACCCATCAGAAATCAACATGAATTTTGATAAAAAGGAAGATTTTGAATTGGGCTTCATGGATGCAACTAATCCATGAATGAAGCCTTACATTCCTTAAGTAGAATCCTTAGAAATTAAGAAGAAAACCTGGAAATCCTTAGTCAAACCTTCAAGTTTTAACTTCAATAGAACCCTTGACTTAGAGAGAGAAATATTACGAACCTTTAAGAGAAATTTGCAAATTAAAAGCTTTGAATGAATTATGAATAGGAATTTATAGAGGTTAAGTTGGTTAGGATAGTTAGATTAGCTAAAATGGCATAACTTAGAACTTAGATGGATTGAAAATGTCAAAAACACTCTTCATTAAAAACTATCGGAGTCATCCATGAAACCACTTCTATGGACTGTGGATCAACTTATGATTTGTATCATGCCTCATGGATCAGGATGTCACAAAAGTTGAGCTACTAGAATTGTAGCTTCTTACCTACGAACACTCAGCACAACTCGTTGATAAACATATGGGCCATGGAACCCTTTGTAGTAAGACTCCAAACATAGAAAAATTTTTGGTTCCTCAAGGCCTCCACATATGAGACCTATTGATGGGTCGTGCCTCTTTATATGGTTCATCTGCTAACACGTAGGTCAACTTTTAGAATATTTTCAATTTTCTAATTTCACTGAATCTTTCCACTAGAGAGCCTATGACTTTTGAATGCATCTATGGGTCGTAAAATAGCTCATAAATTGACCTATTGACAAAAATCTCAACTCCCAATTTACCAAGCCTATAAACATGAGGGGTGTTACACTAAGATAAAGGGACATACCTAAACATATATGCATATTTTTGTATGTACAAAGTGTTGATTTGGTTACTATACTTGCTTGTTCAATGATTAATGATTGAGATACATTTCAAGGAGAAATGCATATATTTATGATCTTGATTGATGGTGATTTTAAGATGTATGAGTGTATTGTTTGACTATATGGAATGATCATGTGTGCTTATTCTATACTTGTAAATAATTATATGATACCATTCTATGTCGACTTATGATGCATACCAATACATATTATTTGTACTATTGACACTTTTGCACTTTCTTTTTTGTGTAGATTGTGATCCATGGCGTCCATGTGACCTCACATTTAGCACTGCTACTACAATTTGAGGGTGGGCTACTATTGTCTAGGCTGTCACAAATTTTCTCATTATTAGTAGTCTTTTTTTAAAATATTGATGCATTTATTATTTATGGTTGCGTCTCTTAGGTAATCACTAGTTAGAGTTCTGGTATAATTACTTCAAAATTCTAGGGATGTACTACTTAGATTTTCATTTATTTATTTATTTATTTATTTTTGTTTTATTTTGGGACTTTTTTTATTTTACTATGCTTATATATTTCTATCTACATATTTAGATATTACATGTCTTAGTACTTAAATTGCGATTCACCCATAAATGGTTGACATAGATGTCAATTATGATAGTTTTGATCATGATAAGTTTGGTGATGTGTTGTCAAAATACAACACATTTGATGTCTAAAACAAGGGATTTTGTGAGTTCTTAATGCGACTTTTTATGGTTTTTATGTGTATTTGTGTTGTTATTGCAGAAAAGGTAGGTTGGCATGATTTTGGGAGAAAATAGCAGATTTTGCTAAAGTGCAGGACATACGAGCTCACCTACGAGTAATAGCCCAAGCTACGAGTCATAGGGTGATCTCGTAGCCAGAAACAGAGAGTAAAAATAAAAAATCTACTAAGTGGAGTTTAGCCTAGGTGGACTCGTAACAAGAAATAGAGAGCCAAAAGTTTGGACCAAAAACTAAAGGCTTAGACTAAAAGAAGAATATACGAGTCGTAGCTCAAGCAACAACTCGTACCAACGAGTCATAACAGTTAAGTCCAAAATACCAAGTGCCAGATACGAGACCCCGATTATGACTTGTAGGTCATCCTACAGTCATACCTGTGAGACGTACCTGCTGCCAAATATCTTTTCTGTGTAATTTTTAGGGTTAAGTTTGTAAACTCTATATATGCTTTATGTTAGAGTTTATTTTAAGGAGAGATTCCAGACTTGAAACTGGAATATTCTCTCTAGAAAATATTAGGATTGTAGTGTAGATTCTTATTTTTGATTGGAAAACCCACTTTTGGGGATTGCAAATCTTACATTGTATTCATTATTCATCCATCAAGCTTGTGGTTTGCAACTTGTGGTGTTATCTATCTTCATTGCTTTGGGTCAAATTCTCATCTATGTTTTGTATTTGCATTCTTATGGTTTTTCCTTAGCCAAGAGTAGCTAAGCACCCACAACTTGGGGTTGTGGGAACCATGGGTAGTTGACTTTTGATAACCTAGTTTAATTGCATTTCTATGATTGGGATTTTGCATGTATTGTTTATTTCCCTTCATTTTGATTATTATTTGGTGGCGGCCAATACTAAACCCCGCCTACTATCACGATCTTGACCAAGGTAGTGATGAATAGGAAAAGGGAAGTAAATGACAGAATTCGATTGATGTGTTCTCGTCTAATCAACCAAACCTGACCAAGGGTAGGTTGACTAGGACAATGGGTAAGGTTAGTTGACATACCATGGTTGCTGACTATGCGCCATGGTGAAATTCGACCTTCATCTTCACAAGATGGATGGAAGAACCTAAATTACCATCTTGTATGCGAATTCCTAATTATAATTATGTTGTCTAGGGTAATTGAGTCAATGAACCATGGGGAATAGAATTCTCAAGTTGTCCATAAATTTGAGTGTTACTTCGCATAGTAGCATAGTGTTTATCTTATTTCTGTCTTCAAATCACAAAACCCCCCATTTGGAGATTTTAATCATAAATACTCGAAATGATTGATAGTGAATTTTTGTAGTCAAGCCTTGTATTCCCTGTGGATACGACCCTAACCTTTGGTTAAGTTAATTGCTGACAGCGACCGCTTTCTTATTGGAGTGTGAACATCATCAGTTGGTATAGAGATTTAGCTTGTTCGATCTCATTATACTCATAGATTACAATAGTCTTATGTAACAGTAAGGAGATGTTTGTATTGATCTTCAATAGGTTGCAAGACACTAGGAAAAATCATTTATTTTATTCCTTCCAGCTATTACTTGATTCTAATTGGTATTTGTGATTCAAATTGGTATCTAACTTTGCACTCTTTTCTCCTGCAAGTAATGAGATACATTCAAGTGAAGCTAGAGCTAAAGTACTTGATCCAATCGTTGCTTACATAACTCATGGTAGAGGATAGGCTATAGAAGATGTTAGAGGTAGAAAGGGAGCATTAGCCCTTGCTAGGGCTAGAGCTTCGGTTGTTGATCAGGTGTAACGTGAGTTTGGGTTCCTTATACCCTAAGATCCTCTTTAGATAGTGAAAAAAGGAAGTGACACTATCACAATCCAAGCTAGGCCCTAGATGTGACAAGCCGATTAAAATTTTAAGGTATTCCAATCAAGCCTTATAGAATATATCACATATATAAGGTAAGAAATAATATGAAAGACATATAAGAATGCATAGCAAAAGTCTCCAACATAGAAGTCTCAATAGAAAGAGAATCAACATAGGCTTTGAACAAATAAGAGCTATAATTTTTATCATCTGACATACCTCTACTAGTCTTGCCTTGGGAGAATATTCTGGAGATAAAATTTTTGAAGTGATTGAATTATAAGAGAATGGAGGAAATTTGGATAGTTATAGGCCTTATAAATAGCCCTAAAATTTCATAGCTTTAATATTAGAAGCACATAAAATGTCTAAAATAATCCTAAGAAAAATTCCCGTTGGTGACCATGAGACTGTTCTGTGGTCCATGGTCTTCTTTATGATCTTTGAAAGTCCCCTCATAGAAATCAAGAAAATTTCCTGAAGTCTTAGAAGTTTTTAAATGATCATGGTCTATAAGCCATGGAAACTTCTACGGTCTGTAGACCTCTTTCATCCCATTGAAGTCCCAAAAATCAAACTCGCTGAATCTCAACTATATGGAAAGGATCTATGGCTCGTTGCTCCTTTTACAAGACTTAGAAACCCTTCATGAAACATCCCTTAGCCATAATTTCTTCCAAGTGTGTGGTGGTGTCCCATGGACCCTTTTATTATTCCTAGAAATAACCACGATTAGTAAAGTGTGTCCATCCTACTAGACTCAAATCCTTCGCCTCAGGAATTTTTCTATGAGTAATTAGTATGGTCCATATAAATTTGTATGACTCATATGATAGGCTTTTGGTTTTAATGTCTAAAATCTTGATATCTCTAGAAGGTTTCATGAGCATCTAATATGGCTCATAGAACTATTTATGACTGATGAGTCCATATGTCGGACTCAATTTGTGCTTGGAATGCAAAGAAATATTGTCTTTAGTGTGTTATTATGTTCCAAGTGCTAACTAGTATGCATGTGTTATGGTAGGAATGGAGCTAAAAGTGCACAAATGGACAATACTCAACAAAACATGGAAAAGGAGCAAAAGCATGAAAAAGATGGACATAAGCGGCGTTGCCGACCTAGTCGGTGTATCACCAAATGCTCATTGAGAGTGCCTGATATTTAAGTAACCAAGTCTCAAGTTAACGCTTAGAAGGAGGTAAGAAGAGAAATTGCAGAAAATATTTAGTGTATCGCCAAATGACTGAAGAGACAACCTAAGTTTCTGAGCTCAGGACCCTAAGCTCATGACAGAAAGACGACGTAAATGAATTTTGATGTATCATCGAACATGACCTTTAGAGTAATGGATCATCGCCGAAACTCAAGCCTTCAAGAAGATGTAGAGGAAAATGGTCAAGTGCACATTCAAGGTATCGTCAGAGTGCTTGGCGATTGCCGACCTTGACCGTTGAGTGGCAACTTGGGTCACAAACTGTTATAATTTTGTAGGGACTATTTAAGCATTTTGGAAAGGATATTGTACATATTTTTCACTTCAGGTTCTGAAGAAAGAGAGATAGAGATTAGGGTACTCAAAACATTCTTGCTCAATAATACAAAGGAGAAGGGGTTTCAAGCTTGTGGAGGCACAAATTGGAGAGATTTGTTGGTTTAATTAATGTTTCTCTTTTAATCTTTGATAACCATGTATGTAGCTACTGAAATTAGTATTGAATCTTCATTTTCTAGTAAGAATGGCTAAAACATTGTTGGGGTTGTGTAAATAGTATGGGTTTCTAATTTCTAATGTTGGGTCTTTAATGTTTTGACTATACTGTTGTTAATCTGAGTGAATTTATGTCCATTTCTAAGTTTCATTTATAATCCTATGGTTGTAAACTTGGGGTTTATTTCAGATCTCTAATTATTTCTTTAATCTGAGTAGTTATAGTGTGGAATGGATGTATTAGCTGGAAATCTTCTAGGGTTTTAGTTGAATGCCACAACCTTAGGTTTAATGGCTAATGTATTAGATGGTTTGCTATGATTTCTCAGGCCAGGCATGTCCTAGAGCGATTCAAGTATGATATCGTAATTGAATCATGCGAAACACCTTGGTGTCGTAATTGAAATGAGGTTACTAGCATCTTAGCCTATTCACTCATTTTTAACCCAATTAGTCAAATATTTAACCCAGATTAGTATACCTGATCCTGGCTTGCACATCCCCAACACACCTCTTTATATCTGTTGATTAATTTGCTAAATTAGTTGTAGTTTGTTGAATCTAAATCTTTAATTATTGTAACCCCTAATTCAAACTTAAAATTGCCTAATTCAATGAAACACTTCAACTCTCAAACCTCAACTTGTCACAACCCAAGCCTAGGGTCTATATGTGACACGGCGAATAGATAACCCGAAGCGATGCCAAACAAGACTTCTTAAGAATGTATAGTACATCCATGGTTGCGGAAGCATAAGTTGGAAATAAACATATAGCAAATAAATTCTAAGGGAAGCGAGACATAGGACTTATGTTATGGAGATGTTATAGGGAAGAGGATTAACATGAATCACATAGCACACAAAGTCTATGGGGTGGTTAAGTATGACTCACGTTGTGGGAGCAATAGGAACTCAAGACTTTCATCACCTCTTCAACAAACAACACATAGAAGGGAGCATAAGGCTAAGGGAAATTCATCTATATTTACATAAACATAAGAAGTCAAGCTTATACATACATAGCATAATTATATCTGACAACACCTCCAATCATAAGTAGAACAGGGGCTAAGACATCTCCTAAGATCACCTCCAATCATAAGTAGAACGGGGGCTAAGACATCTCCTGGGATCACCCTCAAAAGATAGTATCCAAAAAAATAGATAAGCCTAAAATAAAAGCATGAAAGTAAATAGATATTTTTCCTAGAAGTGGTTGACTCACCAATATCAGATCTTTACTTGGACTATTTAGCCACGTGGAGGAGGAG
>JAABOM020092942.1:0-28204 GCA_011800125.2 Solanum clarkiae | reverse complement strand
TATTCAATGTCATATTAGATTCAACAATAGGATATACAAGAGGGACAGATGCCTACTAGTTAACTCAAATAATGCAGTGATGATTCCTTGACTAAATGAAATAGTAAAACACATTTGACACACAGGCAACCATGTAAATGAACACATTTACGGACTAATCTAATAGTTTGTAAGTTATGACTTGAAGTTTGAGAGATATATGGCGAATAGTAAGAAGCAAACGAACTCTATAACAATGCTAAATGAACTGTATTAAGAAAAGGAGAGTTAACAGTTCACTAAAATGATCAGATCACACTAGAAAGTAACAACCTTAGGGCACCTATTGGAGATCGTTACTTTAACTATTAATTTGAGAGAAATCAATAGGGAGTTAAAATATACACCTACATGTAACTAAGAAAGTAGACATAACTTAGAAACTTAGCATAGGACAGCAAAACAACCACTCAAGACCTTCAAGCTAAAAAAACAACAGAGGATAGCCAGGAAATAATGATGGGTCGAGACCCTCAGCATTGATTTAAATTAATCTACTATAAAACAGTGTTTTAGTATGATCAGAATGCAAATAGACTCAAACTTCTTGATACTTTAGTAGAAAAATGATGACGACAACATCATATAACTGATCTAGAAATAAAACGACCTTAACAGTAGGCTATGTTCAAAAGGAAACAACTGTGTCTTAAAGATATGAAACCAGCCCCAGAAGCAAGACATAACATGCTAAACAAAGACAGCAAGAAGCAAATCGAATCAATACAATGAGCCAGAAAAATAAACCAAGAAAAATATGAGTCACGTGTGCTCTAAGATGACTCAAGGGTCTGGTTACAAGTTAGAGCAAAAAACATAAGTAGAAATGGAAAAGAACAGACTCATGAATTTGATTCAACATGAATCTGAGGCTCAACTGCATACATACGAAGGAAGGTATTCACAATAGTCAACTATAACACTTTATGAACAACAAACTCCCCAAAACAAGCCGAGTTTGAGGCTGAGAAAGTATTAGAAGTCCTGTTTAAACATCCAAACAAAATCCAACTTTGCAAAGCAAACGAGGCAAACCAAAATAAACAAATACGAGCTCATCGCATCACTTTAAAAGACTTGAAGGTCTGGTCACAGTGTTAGCACCGAACAAAAAAGAGAAAAGGGCATCACAGATTCAATTATTTGAAACTATTTTCATCAAGAATTCAAACCAGCATAAAGGCATGACTGTCAGAATATGAAACCACGAAAGATGAACCATTTCAAAGCTTTATTATCCCAGAAAGTTTGAGACAGCATCAAATGGAGAAACAGGAAGATAACGTCAACCAAGCTTCTATAGTTAAAAAACTTAATTTTACAACTCTGGAAATCATCACAACAAACAGTAATGGTAACAACCAGCCTCAATCCATGATGATACAATCATTTCTCATTACATAAACATAACCAAAGAGGTTTTACGATTTTCACACAATCCAACAGCTGTACTCGAACAAAATGGGAAGGAATAGGATCCCGACTATTACCTTTTGAAGAGCAGGAACTGGGACGATGGCGAGCTGAAAGGAATTCACCAAGAGACCGGAAACGTCGATAAGCCTATTGACCTCTCTTTAAGAATACCTCTGGTCTCAGATAACTTTAAAGCTCATTTAAATTCATTTCTGAAAAATACTTCACTGAAATAGGGATTTCAATGTGAATTGTGATAAATAGCAGAAAATTCGTGTTCTTTTTGTGGGTGTAAAATGGATCCCCATCAAATGGTGATAAAGGGGATTATATTGCCCCAAAATTAGGGCTAAATCAGAGGGAAATCGGAGGGCAAATGGAGAAGAATTTAGGGCTTTTTTAATTCAAAATCCTCAAATGGATAAGGGGAATCTGAAATCCATCCACAATTCTCAACAGATTTGAGGAATTGACCGTCGATTCATAAAGAGGAACACACGATTTAGACACGTATTTGAATCTTCTCCAACGAGTTTGTATAGGGTGAGGGAGGGGTCAACACGTTTGTACGGAAGGCATAAGGTGAACATTGAGGGATGATTCTGATTTTGGCGTTACTGGGTTGTCACTGGTTTGGCTCAGCTGTTCGACGGAAGGGAAAGGGAGAGAGTGAGGTATACGCAAGAAAAGGAGAAGAAGAAGAAGGAGAAAATAAAAAGGGTGCGCGTGGCGTATGTATGTATATAGGTAATATATATTTTGCTGAAAATAGAGGGACTTGGGATGGGTTAGAAGGTATTGGGCCAAATTTGGGGTCTGAAATATGGACCAAAATGATCCAATTGAGATCCAAAAAATGTGTTAAAGGAGATGGGAAAATTGATTTTCAAATTGGCCAACTCGATTGCAATTTTGGCCAATTAAATATAGTAAAATTGTATTCGATTGACTAATTTGATCATAAGATGAATTAGTATGAATTAATAAAGAGCTTTTGATATTAACAGTCCAATATAATTGAATTAATTAAAAAAAGAAATTTAATTGAGAAAATATTTTTTTGCATTTTTGAAAGGTAATTATTTCAAATTGTTAAAATTAAAAGCTCGATGATTAATTTATATTGTGGAGTGTAAAAATTGAATGTCAACAACTGTCCCTTTCTTTGGGTATGATTGATGAAAGAGATCGTGGACAAAGAAACTTGACTAACCTATTTTTTAGCCGACCACTTCTTCATCTTCTGAGAGGCTCTGGATACGGACTTTGGGAAATTATGATCGGCCCCTGATTTTGGGTTTCCTACATATCTTAGGTTACATGAGAATGTAGGGCACTTATAGTTCAATGCTTGATTTTATGCACAATTTTGAAAGAATTCATAAGCTATCCCAATGTCGAATTATGGAGAAATTAGAATGCTCGGGAATGAGATTTTAAGAGCAAATATTAGAATACAGCTGAGTTTTCAAAATTGAGCCTGCCTACATATCCTTGGACTTAGGAATCAGGTTACTTATAGTTCGACTCAATCGGTTGAAAAAGATATCTCTTATTCTGAGATAGCCTCTGGTTGAGGAGGAGTGACAAACAAATCGAATCATGAAAAAGAGGCTTGCAACCTCTTCACCATAAATGTGGATCTCTTCACATTCATAATGTACAACTCACATAGACATAGTTTTCAAAACTCTTGGTACATTGTCACTCAGATGGGAAATATTGCTTCCAGTGAGAGTTGATATCACCTGGATGCGAAATTGAAAACTAACAAACCCAAAGGAATACCCAGATGTCTTCTGATAGGGTGTGGTTGGATTGTGGTGGGAGTCACTTTAGATGCTTTAGATATAACTAAGACAAAATATTAGTAAAAATCATAAATTAAATTAGGAATGATATCTTTTACCATGTTTGACATATATTCTTTTTTTGATGTGATAGATAATGAGTTGATATGATGTAATCATGATGATGGCCCTCTCAGCAATGAATGATGATGTCTTCCTCAAACATGTGAGGAACATCATGGTCTTTTTGATAGCTTGAGAATGCAATGGCCCTCTCGGCAATGAATGATAAAATGACCCTCTTGGTAATGAATGATGAAATAGCCCTCTCGGTAGCTTGAGTGATGAAATAACCCTTTCGACAATGCATGATGAAATGGCCCTCTCGACAGCTTGAATGATGAAATGTCTCTCTCGGCAATGAACGATGAAATGGCTCTTTCAGCAACTTGAATATAAAGTGTACCTCTCGGCAACTAAAGATGCAATGGACCTCTCAGCGCTGGATGATAAAATGGCTTTCTTAGCGATGACTGATGAAATGACCCTCTCGAAGCTTGAAAATAAAATGGCCCTCTCAACAGTTGAAGATGCAATGGCCCTCTTGGCATTGGATGATGAAATGGCCCTCTTGGCAGCTTGAGTGATGAAATGGATCTCTCGGCGACTTTAAAATAAAATGCCCTTTTCGGCAATGAACGATGAAATGGCCCTCTTGGCAGCTTGAAAGTAAAATGACCCTCTCGGCAATTGAAGATGCAATGGCCCTCTCGGCAATGGATGATGAAATGACCCTCTTAGAAGCTTGAAAATAAAATGGCCCTCTCGGAAATGGATGATGAAATGGCCATCTTGGCAGCTTGAATGATGAAATGGCCCTCTCGGCGGCTTGAAAATAAAATGTAATGGCTTGTTGGGGGTTTGAGTGAGACAGAACTATTTATGCCTCGGGTATTCTCTTATAGATAAGACCTACAAAGATTTTCCTTGCATACATAGAAAATTCCTTAGTTTCAAAGTAAATATATTTGTGTTGGTTCTTCGATCTGCTCGTCGTCTTGTTATGTTTGATCCCTTAACTTGCTATCTCCAATTGATTTCTCTGATCTCGCTCTTCTTGATACAAATCAAACAAAATGCAAGACTATTTTAAAAAGAATAACTATTGAAAAATAACTTTGATAAAAAAAATTACAATCAATATCATGTTATATTAAGCTCAAATGATCATGTTCAGCTTCTGATATGACTTTCTTGATGCATCATAGCTATTTTGAATTTGTGATCAAGCTTAAGATCTTCAAGGTTGCTTTCAGACATCTGACAACACTTGATGAAATTTTTGAGGATGACCTCAAAAATTTCTGTCCCAGTTGAAATTTCTGATATGCTTTAAATTTTGACTTGTTAGAGATGTAACTTCTTAGTTAAAATTTTAAGTTCCTTCTAAAAGAATGCTATCCCAATTTCCTTTATGGGAGTATGATCGAGCCGTTGTGGCGTCTATGTATCCCTTTGACGCAGGAATCAGGTCAAACATAGTTCCCTTCTCAGGAGGTAGAGAAAATATCATATTTAAATAAGAAAATGACCAAGGCCGACATAGGCCACCTACTTATCTCATTCTTGAGAATTCAGGTCAAACTTAGTTCAAAAGTAAAAGGAATAAAAAGGGATAAGGGGATGACCGAGGCCGACATAGGCCACCTACATATCTCATTCTTTAGAATTCAGGTCAAATGTAGTTTGTTAGTAAAAGGAATAAAAAGGTAGAAGGGGATGATCGAGGCCGACATAGGTCACCTACGTATCTCATTCTTAAGAATTCAGGTCAAACGTAGTTCGTTACAAGGGAGAATAATCTGATAAGAAACATAGAAATGATTACAAGCAGATTATACAATTACAGGAAAAGAGATAAAAGAAATCTCTGAATCTCCAGACATAGTGTCTCTTGATAGCATATGAGTTGATCGCCAAGTTGTGGTGGGCGATGTTTATGCTAAAACCTTACACATCATTGCATGACCAGGTGAATATGTTAATGTAGTCTTTGACAGGTTGATAAGTCTTTCCTTCGAGTCTCTATCAAATGAATATTGATTCTGACTTCATTGGTGTTTTTGACTTGTCACATCTCCAGTTTCAAGCTTAAGTTGTTTCAATTTTGATAAATGGCTCAGATGTCAGGGTCTCTTCATCATACTCTTCGAACATTTCATCAATATTCACCTAATTTGTTCATTCAGCTTGTAACATGACATAATATGATAGGTTTAAAATTCTTTTTATTAAAATCATAAATAACATTGTTAGAGAGCAAAATAAAGCGAGTAAAGTTTTGTTTAAAAAAGAACCTTTCATCTGAAAGACAGAAAGAAATAGAAACTTTGGCATAGCCATAGGGCAGTTTGCCTTTTTTGAAATATTATGAGAGAATTAAAGCATAACAAAGTAAAATGATATAAAAGGTGGGCTTCACGCCTCTTTGGACTACTACTGATTTTGAATTAATATAAAAAGATGTCTTTATCTATCAAGATGAGTGAAGAATCAAAAGTAGAGTGGATGTCTAATTAATCATTTGCTCTCTCAACTTGGTGTCTTGTATTGCCTAGTATCTCGGTCAGCATAACACATCTCCTTTGAAATAATTCCAGATTCCTTTCCTTGTCATGATTTTACACTGGCAATGACTGGTGTGAGTGAGGCAATGACTGTGGCAAAGTACAATCTTCTTCTCAAGCATCGAAGTAGATGCTTGGTAAAGTATAATGATCACAAATTCAGATTTCTTTCTTTTGGTTGAAAAGGCTATAATTTTCTTGCAATGTCCTGAGTTCGCTGGAATCATAGCTTTGTCCATACATCAATCTTCATTGACTTTCATCATATTAATAGTCATCTGCTGATGATGGGGCAGAGGATTACTATTGAAACTAGGAGTGATAGTCTGAAGAGTGACAATCCTTTGATCAATCAAGTCTTGAATTTTGTGCTTCAAGTTGATGCAATTCTCAGTGGTATGTCCCATAGCTCCTGAATGATAAACACATCTGTGGTCTTCTCTATAAAATTTTCGAAAAGGATTGTCTGGTCTTCCTTTTATAGGATGAAACATGCCAGCTGTTTTCGGTCTTTCATAAAGTTGGGTTCGACTTTCAACCAAAGGAGTAAAGACTCGAGGTGCTCTCTTCAGATGATTTGGACGATAAATATTGCAAGTACTTCTTGAAGATAGAGGTACCTGAAAATATTTTAGAGGATTTTGGAAAGTAGGTGCTGGTATTTGAAACTTTGGATATTGTGGAGTTTGGTAGCTTGCAGGGATATTTTGGTAATTTGGCAATGGAGCTTGGACTTTTGGAGAGATACTTTGGTAATTCGGCCATGGAGTTTGAAAATTTGGAGGGGCATTTTGATAATTTGATAGTGGAGCCTGGAAATTGGATTGGACGGAGAAAACTGGGCAGGAATTTGTGGAGCTTGGGGATAGGTATTGGATAGTAAATGCTTTGACTACTGAATTTGACATGATTTGATCTTGGTTCAGATGAAATGGAAAAAACATCATTCCTCTTCCTTCTCGATAGAACTAAAGGTTTTGTTTGAGTAGTTATTCGGGCGATTTTTCCTGTCTCAAGATCGTATTCGATAGCCTCGCCAATTCGCTCCCATAAGAGGCAACATCTTATCAAAGTACTCCGACTCTTGAATGCTTAGGAAGGCTTTGCTAATCTCTTGCTCGGTCATAGGAGGTCTAACCTTTGCAGCCTCTTTGCTCCAATGGTAAGCATATTCTCGGTAGCTCTCAGTAGACTTCTGTTTGATTTTCCCCAAAGAGTACCGATCAGGAACAATTTCGATGTTGTAAGAAAATCTTTCGATAAAATCATGGACTAAAACATTCCAACTATACCACCGGTTCATTTCTTGGGAGGTATACCATTCCAAGGCCTCCCCGCTCAGGCTTTGACTGAAAAGTTGCATTAGTAATGCCTCATTTTTCTCGACACCTACAAGCTAATCACAATATGATCTCAGATGGGCCATAGGGTTTTCATTTTCGTTGAAAGTATCAAACTTCGATATTTGAATCCTTCTGGGCGGTTCAGATCGGGATGAATGCACAAATCCTCATACTTTAGTCCTGCAACATCTTGTGCATAGTGAAATTTCTTCATAACCTTTGCAATTTCTTCCTTTATATCCAACTTAGCCATCTCCTCCCTGGTCTTCCATTCCTTCTCCTTCTCCTCAGAGGGGTTGGAGTATGGGATGAAGGGAACATATGCTTTTGATAGTGTTGGAATATGGAAAAGGACTTTTGCGGATATGGGTTAAGTAGTTTGTAGATTTTGAATGTTTGGATGAGTGTTCTGATATGTGAATGAATATATTTGAGGGTTTTTAGAATTTAGGCTTTGAAGAGGAGGTGGTGTTTGGTGTGATGTGTTGGCACCATGAAGCTTAGGAGTGGTTAAGTCGATGACAGGAGTCTTTTGGATAGGGATAGCGATCAAATATTTTGGAGCATGTTTGGTAGTAGGATTCAGAGGAGGAAAATGAAATGGAGGCCTTTCATCTTCATGAGTCTTAGTGGTGGTAGCTAGATTTGCCGAATCTTGAGTCTTTTGTATCTCAGCCCTCATTTTGGCAATTTGTTGCATTAGTTGTGCAATCAAATAGTTCTATTCGGCAATTACAGAGTCCATCACCTTAACTTCAGTTGAATCAATGCCCTCACTATTCTCGGTCATTTTTCCCTTTCGATAGATTTCTGTCAGAGAAGGAATCTTTGAAATTCTTAAATCTCGTGAAGTATGGATGTTCTGTCATTTTCTCAACAAAGATCAATTCTAAGTACCTGTCAAATGAAAAATAACTCAAAAGATAAATGTGTTAGTGATTCCTCATACTAAATAATGCAAAATATCACAGAGAATAAATGCACAATAGTTGCATTGTTCGAAGCCATACTAACCCACGAATATAGAAAAATGACTAAATAGGCGAAATGTTGTGTATTTAAATTCAGGATTTGTGAATTAGGGAGATGTTTTGACAATATTTCCTCACATCTTTTGAAATTAATAATTCCTTTGTAAGGAAGGATAAAGGAGAAAAAATAAGCTTTTCTAAAATGAGGGGCCGAGCCTTGAAAGGCTGTCTACGTATCTCATGAAGGAGAAATCAGGCCCTACGTAGTTCGTCTAGCTTGAATCTTCTCCGTATTGAAATGAAAAATTTATCTCTTGTCAAATTTTAGAATTTTGAGTGGAGTTTAATTTTATTGAGAAACTCAAAACTCAAAGATTGTTTGGACGAACTTTGGACAGTACCTTGATTTTTGTGCTTAGGGGATTCTAGAAACTTTCGACAAGACGTGGACTAGAAATCTTCGAACGAAGCAACATAATCACACACATAGTTATACAATAACACGTAAACAGATATGGCATGTCCTAAACAAAGATGTGATCCTTTTGTGGAAAGGGTAGGCCTAATAATTTGAAGGATGTATACAAAATTTGAAACGTCTCATTGCTCCATAATATTTATACAAGCTTTATGAATAAACTGAATAGTAATATATAATATGGGAAAAAGGATACAAAAATAATCAGTCCCACGCAAGGATATAGTCCTAAGCTAAACTTCATGGAAGACCTCTTCTTCTGGACTTCATGGTGTCTTCGAACATCTTAAGATGAAGAAATGACTCGTGAAGACCCTTCTTTTGACAAAACTAAGCTATTAAAATAAATCACCAACCTTGAGGGACAATGATTCTCCAAACAACATGTACATCCTTCAAATATAAATACATAAATAATGATTGTCTATTTGGGTCGGGGGCCACTATGAACTCAAGGTGGCTACTAATGGACCCAATACTCCTTCGACATTAGGTCAACCTAGATCAATGCATTTATAGGGTTTTGACTTAGCTCTAACCTAGATAACTAAGAGTGGGCTTTTATTTTGACTATGGAAAGGGTGATCTAGGCGGGCAACCTGGGCTGGGGAAAATAACGATCGTCAACCCCGAAGCATCAACTCATTCCGTCAGGGTATTCTGATGAAAAATTAGGATTAACGGTTCCGACCCGCATAACCGTCATTTAGTGAAAATGAAAAAAAAATGACAAGTGGCGGAAGATGTTATCCATGAGATAACAATTTAATATCGAAATTAAATAGATAAAGCAAATAAGAAAATTAAAATTACTAAATATTACAAATCGAATAATTAGTCAAACAACATAATGTAATGGTTAGAACCTAATTGAATTCCCTAGCAGAGTCGCCATTTCTGTTAATTTGAAAAATGAATTGACTTTCATTTCAAAATTTGATTTATTACTTAATCAATTTAAGTATAAATCAAATTTCTGAGATTTAACAGAGTCGCCACTTAATTTTAAGAAAAATTAAGAAACCTAATTTTAAAACCTAACAGAAGAGTTTTAAAATTTCCGAGAGATGGGTAAGGTTCGATTTTCATCTTGATAAGAAATTAATCACTGAAAATGACCGCTAACTTGCGGCTGACAAACGATTAGAATGTTGACTAACTTTGAGAAAGGGGTGACTGAAATTAAAAAAAGGGCTAAATTTGGAAAAAATGGACTAAGTTTGAAAAATTTGCTAAGTTTGAAAAAGGATTGACTAATTTTGAAAATTATACTAAGTTTGAAAAAGGATTGACTCAGTTTGAAGAATATTGACTAAATTGAGAGAATTGACTAAGTTTGCAAAATGTTGACTAAATTCGAAAAACATTGACTAAGTCAAATAAAATCGAATAACAATTGGACAAAATATGCAAAATTTTACCAAAATCTAATTTGTAGAAACAATTCTAACATTAAAGAGGAGTCGAAAAGGAAATTAACATAAACGACAAACATGTTGGGGAAATTAATTAGATCAAAAACAAGAAATAATACAAATAATGTAATAAAGTTAGTGTCAAACAACAATTATCACAAATAATATAATAAATACAAAAGAAAGAAAATTAAAATAAAGATTGGCTTTGGCAGGCCCAATCTTCCACCTGCCCTAATTTCTACATATTTGGGCCTGCCTGGCCCTTTAAGAATCCGTCCAACAACTGCCTGAATTGGGCTCTTTTGCCCCTTTCTGCCTGTATATCATATGTGTATATTGACTGTATATCAGTGTATATATACTTATTTTGGCCTTCAAAACCTATATTTCAGCTTCCATGGACCTGTATCTTCCTTATCTCGCGAGTTGGGCTGACTCAAAAAGGGAAGTAGGGCCTCCTTGGCCCAACAAGATGCAAATGATAGGAGAGGAGCCCATTTAGGACTCCAAAACGATTCACATGAAACAAAAAACAAGTAAATACGTAAATAATAATTCTAAGAACTTAATATGAAGATATAATAGTCGAGACATACAAATAGGCTACCACTTCATGTTCATAGTATCACAAAAGATCATTGCTCGTAACTACTAAAACAAGAAGAACAAGTAACAAAGAAGGACAGAAATTACAAATATGACAATCCAATAGGTTTGTCTTGATTTTCCATTGAATAAAACCTATTATAGGACCTCAAGGAAAACAAAATTCAACTCAATAGGACTAGCAAACTCTTTTCAGTGATAGTCAACAGAATAACCCAAAACTGTATCTCCTTTTCGAGTTAATTAATTCAATGTCATGTTAGATTTAACTATAGGTTATATAGGAGGGACAGATGCCTACCAGTTAACTCAAATAAGGCAGTGATGATTCCTTGACCAAATGAAATTGTAAAACACATTCGACACAGAGGCAGTCATGTAAATGAACACATTTATGGACTAATGTAACAGTTTGTAACTTATGACTTGAAGTTTGAGAGATGTAAGGCAATAGCTAGATGCAAACGAACTCGATAACAATGTTAAATGAACTGTATTAAGAAAAGGAGAGTTAACAGTCAACTAATATGATCAGATCACACTAGAAAGTAACACCCTTAGGACACCCACTGGAGATCGTTGCTTTTGGTATTGACCTGAGAGAAATTAACAGGGAGTTAAAATATACATTTACAGGTAGCTAAGAAAGCAGACATAACTTAGAAACTTAGCACAGGACAACAAAACAACCACTCAATTCCTTGAAGCTAAAAAAAACAACAGAGGATCGCAAGTAAATAACGATGGGTCGAGACCCTCAGCTTTGATTTCAATTTATCTACACTAAAACAGTGTTTTAGTATGATAAGGATGCAAACTGAATCAAACTTCTTGATACTTTTATAGAAAAATGATGACGACAACATCATATAACTGATCTAGAAACAAAACAACCTCAATAACATGTTATGTTCAAAAGGAAACAATTGTGTCTCAAACATATGAAACCAGCCCCATAAGCAAGGCATAACATGCTAAACTAAGACAGCAAGAAGAAAATCGAATCAATACAATGAGCCAAAAAAATAAACCAAGAAAAATACGAGTCATGTATGCTCTAAGATGACTCAAGGGTATGGTTACAAGTTAGAGCAAAAAACAGAAGCAGAAATGGAAAAGAACAGACTCATGAATTTGATTCAACATGAATCTGAGGCTCAAGTGCATACATACGAAGGAAGGTATTCACAACTAGTCAACTATAACACTTTATGAACAACAAACTCCCTAAAACAAGCTGAGATTGAGGCTGAGAAAGTATTAGAAGTCCTGTTTAAACATCCAGACAAAATCTTTTACAAAGCAAATGAGGCAAACCAAAATAAACAAATATGAGCTCATCACATCACTTTAAAAGACTTGAAGGTTTGGTCACAGTGTTAGCACAGGACAGAAATGAGAAGAGGGCATCACAGATTCAATTAATCGAAACTATTTTCATCAAGAATTCAAACCAGCTTAAGACATGAGTGTTGGAATATGACACCACGAATGATGAACCATTTCAAAGCTTTATTATCTAGAAAGTTTGAGACAGCATTAAACGAAGAAACAGGAAACGAACGTCAACCAAGCTTCTGTAGTTAAAAAGCATAATTTTACAACTATGGAAATCATCACAACAAAGAGTAACGGTAACACCCTGCCATCATGATACAATTATTTCTCATCACATAAACATAACCAAAGAGGTTTTGTGATTTTCACACAATCCAACAGCTGTACTCGAACAAAACGGGAAGGAATAGGATCTAGACTATTACCTTTTGAAGAGCAGGAACTGGGACGATGGCGAGCTAAAAGGAATTCACCACGAGACAGGAGACGTCGATAAGCCTCTTGACCTCGCTTTATGAATATCTTCGGTCTCAGATAACTTTAAAGCTAACTTCAATTCTTTTTTGAAAAATACTTCACTGAAATGGGGATTTCAGTGTGAACGGTGATGAATAGAAGAAATTTTGGGTTCTTTTTGTGGGTGTAAAATGACTCCCCATCAAATGGTGGTCAAAGGGGATTATATAGCCCCAAAATTAGGGCTAAATCAGAGGGAAATCATACGGCAATTTGGGACAAATTTAGAGCTTTTTGAATTCAAAATCCTAAAATGGATATGGGGAATCTCAAATCCCTCCACAATCCTCAACGGATATGAGGAATTTACCATCAATTCATGAAGCAAACACACGATTTAGACACGTATTTGAATCTTCTCCAATGGGTTTGTACGGGATGAGGGAAGGGTCGACACGTTTATAAGGAAAGGATAAGGTGAACGTTGAGGGATGATTCTAATTTTTGCATTACTTGGTTGTTACTGGTTTGGCTCAGCTGTTCGACGAAGAAGGGAGGGAAAGGGAGAGAGTGAGGTCTACGCAAGAAAAGGAGAAGAAGAAGGAGAAAATACAAAGGGGGCGCGTGGGGTATGTATGTATACATGTAATATATATTTTGCTGAAAATGGAGGGACTTGGGATGGGTTAGAGGGTATTGGGCCAAATTTGGGGTCTGAAATATGGACCAAAATGATCCAATCGGGATAAAAAATGGGTTAAAGGAGATGGGAAAATTGATTTCCAACTTGGCCAATTCGATTGCAATTCTTGTAAATTCAATACAATAGACATTTGTTGGCATTCAAGTCTTCCTTCTCCTTTTAGGGTGTATTCAAAAGAAAATTCAGTACTTCTTGGTCGTGAAAATCTAAAATGGTTGTTTGCTGTTTAAGAATTCTTGTTCAGGCATTTCATACCATCCATACATAGTGTTTTGATCTAAGATTTCAATTCTTCCATGTCTCGGCCAATTAAATGTAGTCAAATTGTATTCGATTGACTAATTTGACTATACGATGAATTAATATAAATTAAATAAAGATCTTTTGATATTATAATCCAAAATAATTGCATTAATTAAAAAATGAAATTTATTTCAGAAATATTTTTTTATATTTTCGAAAGCTAATTATTTCAAATTGTTAAAATTAAAAGCTAGATGATTAATTTATGTTATGGAGGGTAAAAATTGGATGTCAACACCTATCATGGTCCTCTCGGTGGTAGGTCACAATTCCATGGAATACTCTATTCGTATTCACAGTCAAAGTACACCAACTCATAGAGTACCATAACATCATCATAGAGTAGCTCATCAAAACTAAAGCTTAAAAATATCAAAGATAAGGTTTCATATCATTCATAACTTTCACATTATTCTCATTGCTCATAGCATGCATAAAGCCCTTCAAAATCCATACTACTCATACATCGTATATCTTGCCATAATACTTCCATCATTGTAAGACGCTTGGCTCATAACTTGATCAAAACAAGGTGGGTATATGTACATATGCTTAAAATCATGCAAGCTGAGAGTAAATAACATGAGGGGGAGAAAAATAGAATCATTTAAGAGTCATTCAAAGTAACCCACCATAGACGAGATAAAGCTTTGTTAGGGAAACATTAAACCCTCATGTAAATCATATATTTTTCCATGACATCTCATAACATAATTGTGTACAAAGGAAAAATAGCAAAAATCTCTCGATAATATCATCATATAAAAGAGCTAATGAAATTATCATATGTTACCATGACTTGAGAAATGAATGAAGAAGAGTAATAGTTGAGCCTTGTGGATGAAAGGTCTCCACAGAACAAAACCCACATACCTTGTTGTGATTGGAGAAGGAAATTTTGTTAAAGAATGAAGAGAAATCCAAAACCCTAGCTTGCACCTTCTACTTAAGAGTCTTGAGGAAGGTTGAGAATATTTGGGATGAGTTTGTACTTCAAATATTTTAGAATGAAGAAGAATGGAGTAGTTTAGGTTTTTATAGGGCTGAAAAGGACTTATATGGGAGCTTAAACAACGTAGCATAGACGTAGGATCTTAGAAAATGTCAACATTGCCCCTTCTTAAAATCTATCGAAAAAGACCACGAGACCCCGATTACAGGCCGTGGTCTAGTCCATGAATCATGGAAATGGGTCTTTTCTGGATAACTTTTTGATTCCCAAAAACCTTCTCTGAATCTCTATCCATAATACAACTTATGACCCATCAACCAATGTACGAGCCGTACTGCTAATTCATACTTCAAACTTTAAAAGACTAGTTTTTTCCATCATGTCTACCCATTATTCCACGAGCATTAGTTATGGCTCGTGGATCACCTACGACTTGTAATAGCCTTAGTGCATTAGTGGCCTCCTAATATGAGCTATTAGAATTGCACCCTCAAATCCACAACACCCAACTACAACTTATGCTTTATCTGACAGCCCATAAACCCCTTCATGAATCCCATTTACACTTAGAAAATTACTAGATTTTATTTATTAGGAACTTTCATAGCTTCTAACATGAAAAGTATTATAATGATCCTACTTCGACCTCAAGAGTGAGGGACTTCACAACAATGAATCTTCCGGAGTTTCACGACTTTAAAGTGGAGGCATATCCTCAAGAATTTATTGATGAAGTGTAAAAAGTTCTTTCTATTATAGGGGTAAGCTCGGAGGAGAAGGAGGAATTTGAAGCCTATCAACTCAAAGGCCTTTCTCAAATACGGTTTGCTCAATGGAATATGGAGAATGAGATTGATGAGCTTATACCTTGGGAGGAATTCAAAGTCACCTTCCTCAACTGCTTCTTTCCTATTAAATTAAGGAAATCAAAGATGATAGAGTTTATGTATCTCAAAGAAGGCTCCATGAGTGTGAGAGGGTATTCCATCAAATTTAACATGCTGTCAAAGTAAACTCTTCACTTGTTTGTCGATCTAGGGCAAGGATGAACAAATTTGTGTCAGAAGTGGCCGATTGGTCAATGAAAAGTGTCGCACTGGTATGCTTGTTGGCAAAATGGACTTGTCTCTGTATAATACATATGCCAAACAAATTGGGGGAGAAAATATTACGAAGAGGAAGAGTTGGCAGTCCAAGAGAGCTTGTTATAATGGTGGATTTCAAGGTGCTAGAGGTCCTGGAGGTGGTCATTTCTAACAAGGCACAAATTTCTAGACCAAGGGTCATAAAATGCTCCAAATCCAAGGTTCTTCAATGATAGGGTGCCTAAGCCAAAACCTCAAGGTGGGAATGGTGGACAAATACTTCCTAAGTGTAGGAGATATGGAAAGAACCATTATGTTAGATGTTATTGAGATGTGAATGCTTGTTTTGGGTGTGGTAAGATGGCCCACAATATTGCAAATTGTCTAATTTCTCAAAACAAGGGTAAGGATGGTCGTCCATAAAAGCATGGTGCTCTGGGTGATCAAAGGGAACAAGTTGGTCAACAAGGGGGTGCTCCACATAACAATAGGTTCTATGCTTTCAAAGGGAGGCAATAGGTGGTTGAGGCACCCAATGTTGCTACCAGTACGTTAAGGTTTATGAGTATGACATGCGTGCTTTTTTTGATTCGTATGCCACTCTATTTTCAATACCCAATTTATTGCTAATAGGCTTGATATGTGTCTCGAATTTCTATGTGAACCCTTTGAGGTGTCTACCCCCATTAACGAGTCTATTATTTCTAGAAGAGTCTATAGGGGTTATTCTGTGTTCATATTGCATAAAGTCTTACCCTGTGATTTTGTTGAACTTAACATGGTAGATTTTGACATTATTCTTGGGATAGATTGGTTATATGCATATTGGTTATATGCATATCACGCTTCCACTGATTGTAGAACCCACTAAGTTAAGTTCCAATTTCCAAATGACCTCATCTTTAATAGGAGGTCATGATTCAGTGATTAAAGGTAGGTTTACCTCTTACATTAAGGCACGAGAATTGATTGCTCAGGGTTGCATTTATCATCTTGTAAGGGTTAGGGATGTTGAGTCCAAAGTTACTTCTATTGAGTCAATTTTTTAATGGTTAATAAATTCTTTGATGTCTTTCCTGATGAGCTCATTGGTGTTTTTCCAAAAAGAGAAATAGATTTTTGTATAGCCTACTCCATGTTACTCAACCCATTTCTATTTATCCCTACCGTATGGACATGGAGAAAATGAAAGAGTTAAAGGATCAATTGAAGGACTTATTTGGAGAAGGATTTTATTAAGCTTAGTAAGTCGCCTTGGGGTACGCCAGTTTTGTTTGTGAGGAAGAAAGATGGCTCACTTAGAATTTGCATCAACTACTGACAACTCAACAAGGTCACTATAAATAACAAGTATCTCCTAACCAAGGATAGATGACATATTTGACCAATTACAAGGGTTAGTCATTTCTCTAGGATTGATCTTCGGTCCGAATACCATCAAATGAGGGTGATAGAAAGTGATATCCCTAAAATGGCTTTTCAGAATAGATATGGGCATTTTGAGAATGTAGTGATGTCATTTGGTTTAACCAATGCACGAGCAATATTTATGGATCTCATGAATAGGGTCTTTAAATCCTATTTTGATATATTTGTTATTGTATTCATTGATGACATCTTCATCTATTTTAGTAGTGAAGAAGAGCAAGTTAAACATTTGAGGGTACTGTTACAAATTTTAAGGGAAGAAAAGTTGTTTTCCAAGATTGATAAATGTGAATTTTGGTTGAAGGAGGTTTCATTCATGGGGCATGTGGTGTTGGGTGAAGGGATTAAAGTGTATCCTAAAAACACGGAAGATATGAGGAATTGGCCTGCGCCCTTGTCTCCAATGGACATTAGGAGTTTCTTGGGCTTAGCCGAGTACTACCAAAAATTTTTTGAGGGTTTTTCTTCAATTTCTTCTCCTTTAATAAAGTTGAACAAAAGAAGGTAAAATTCATTTGGACCAACGAATATGAAAAGAGTTTCAAAACTTTAAAGGACAAGCTTACATCTACTCCCATCTTGGCATTATCGGAAGGGTTAGAAGGGTTTGTTGTCTATTCTGACGCTTCAAGAATCTGTTTAGGGTGTGTATTGATGCAAGGTGGAAAGGTTATTTCCTATGCTTCAAGGCAACTTAAAGTGCATGAGAGTAATTATCCTACCCATATTCTTGGATTAATGGCCATGGTATTTTATTTTAAAATATGGCATCATTATTTGTATGAGGTTCATGTAGATGTCTTCGCTGGCCACAAGAGTCTTTAATATGTGACCTAAAGAAATCTCAATTTGAGGCAAAGAAGGTGGTTAGAACTCCTTAATGTTTAGGATATGAGTATGTATTATCTTCCATGTGAAGCCAATGTTGTAGCCGACACACTAAGTAGAGTATCCATGGAGAGTGTAGCTCAAGTTGAGGATTGAAAGAAGGAGTTGGCAAAGGAAGTTCACTGATCAGTAAGTTGGGGGTTTGTTTTGATGAAGCCAAAAATGGAGATGTGGTGATTATAAATGATTCCAAGTCTTCTTTTATCGAAAAGGTCAAATCCAAGAAAGACCTTGATCCCTGTTTGTTGGAATTAAAGGTATTGGTAAAAGTGGGTAAGGTAGAGGCTTTCTCTCAAGGGGAGATGGTGCCCTTAGGCACCAATGTAGGTTGTGTGTGCCAAATATTGATGGGTTGAGGGACTTGATTTTGAAAAAGACACATGATTAATCCTATTCTATTCATCCTGACTCCATAAAGATGTATAGGGATTTGAGGGAAGTGTATTGGTGGGGTAGAATGAAAAGAGATATTACAAGGTTTGTAGCCGAATGTAACAATTGTCAACAATTCAATGTCGAACATCAAAAGTCGGGTGGCCTAGCCCAAGTTATAGATATTCCTACTTGGAGGTTGGAAGAAATCAATATAGATTTGTGATTGGTTTGCCTAAGACTAAAAAACATTTTGATTCCATTTGGGTTATTGTTGATAGGATGACACGATTGGCTCATTTACTACCAGTTAAAGCAACCTATCATGCCGAAGATTACACTAAATTGTACATCCATGAGTTGGTTAGGCTGTATTGGGTTCCATTGTCAATCACTTCGGATCATGGTGCTAAATTTACCTCTCACTTTTTGAGATCTTCCGAAGGCCTTGGTACTAAAGTCAAGATTAGCACAACCTTTCACCCACAAATGAATAATCAAGCCGAAAGAAACATTCAAACTCTTTAGGACATGCTTAGGGCTTGTGTGTTAGATTAAAGGTAGTTGGGATGAGCATCTTCCACTCATTGCATTTTTTTATAATTCACTCTAGCATCATTATGGCATTGTTTGAGGCCTTATTTAAGAGGTATTGTAGATCCTCGATGATGGTTTGAAGTGGAAAAAATAACTTTGTCAGGTCCAGAGTTAGTTATAGGAGCTTTGGAGAAGATGAGGTTGCGTAACACACCACCTCTTACAATACTAGTACTATGCAAATGAAACATGATATGGCTTTTCAAATTAGAGCCAATTTTTAAAAGTTCTTGAATCTCATGTTATAGGGTGATATGTGCGTCTAACGCTTAAGAGGGTCGAGTGTATACATGTTTTGTGTCAAGTTGGGGAGATCATGACCCTAAAAAAATGAGAGAATTGAGGTGCTTGTAGGACTTAAGAAGCTAACAGGTGAGTCACCTACTTGCTTAGCTTAAATTTGCTAGCTAAACGGAGATGAGGCCCGACGTCGAATTTGTCCAAGTCCAATTATGAATAAAGTTTGTTTTAAGGGTGTAACTTTAGCTCATGTTTTAGCATCATAAATGGACTTTATTTTCAGCCCAAGATTAATAATAAAAGGACCCAAGTATACCACAACCCACTTGGCTAATTGGGCCCAAAGTATGTGAAGAGGAATTTGGAAAATGGACAGCCAAGGCCCATCAACTTTGAGACCCATTTAAGCCCAAGTGTAAGGGCCAAGCTGTTGCATCACAAGGTTATTCATGTGTGTTAATATGTGGTGAAAAGTTCAAAAGAAATTCGCCCAAAAAGACACTTTAAAAGTTCTCAAAAACATCTCTTTAATTCATTTCACTGTGGAACAAATTTTCAACTTTTCTAAAGTCTCTTTTTCTCTCTTTATTTCACTTCTCAAGGTAGCATACACAACCCTCTAGAGTTATTGAAGGAAACCTGAACCTTGAATTCTAAGGTAAGTGGAAATATCTATGTATTTGTTATACTTATCCCATGACAAATAAGAAGTATATGCTAGTTTTGTTTGTACTGAAATTTTGGACAACATGTGTACTAAGGATTGTTGTGAACTTTTCTTGTTGTTCAAGAGGATTTTCTTTTCTTGGTTGGGTATTTTATGAATTAAGACTTATGTTTTTAACAAGTTTGAGTTTGTTAGTAATGTAACTTAGCTGCTGCACCACTTTTACAATCCACAAAAGTGAGTCCTTATATGATATTGCAATTTTGTTCTTAGTATGAACTTGTGGGCTGATGTATGGAAGGCTATTGTCTCACATCCTTCATGACTACTTTGGTACTATTTTAAGACTGTTTTAATTCTGATTTTATGTATAGATGTGTTGAGGATAGTTTGGTTAAAATTGGGACAAGTTTGGATTGTCGACGTTAAAATGTAGCAAAGGGGTGTCACGTTATGCCGCCTATTTGTATGTCGAATAGAATGGTTGTGTGTTGTGCATTGCGGGCTGTTGTAGGACTGTTATGGAATTAAAATAGGCTTCATATGATATGTATATGAGAATGTGTACTAGAAAATACGATTAGGGCCGGAAAGGTTGAAAGAATACACTCGGGTTTATAGATACCCGCTTGCTGCCCGTATGTTATTTTTTTAATGAGATTGGGCTGCCAAGATGTATCTATTAGCTTCTAATGCTAGTTTTATCACCTACTATGTTGTATATAAATATTTGGAGGAAGGTAAGGTTATCTCGAGGTAATAGCGAGGTCGTACAGCGAGGTAAGTAAAGCTACTTGATTTCGTATTATTTGGCATGAAACATAGATCCATCCTTGGCACATAAAGACACTTACCAACTACGACACAACTATTAATCGTGTCTCAACTCTTTCACATGTTCACATGCTCCCATACATAGAAACCTTTTAAATCTGTATACATACTTGGATACTAGGATACACGAATTCGTTCTACTAAATAACGTTCATATGTTGTTCTACCTTCTATGCATTTCATTATTTGTGTAACTTACTCCTTTCATTGTGGTATTGTCTTTTGTGATTATTTACATGTCGTATGTTGTATCTATAGTCCTATAGCTCCAATATTACAACCACCAAAAGAATCATCTCAAAGGTAATTGAAAGATAAAGTAAACTATATTGCTTATTGATGGGTGGTAACCTGAGGGGTGGAAGAATCACGTAGACAGGGTCGATCCTATCACGTGGGGTAGCCAAGGGGTTAAAGGAAAAACCTAGCTAAGGTCGATCCCAATATAGACTTACCATTGATCAGCTGGTCATTTGTATTACTTTCTATGCACAGATTATACAGTAAAGTTAAAGTAACAAAAAGAACATAAAGTACATGATCCCACAGTAAAACTAATGGTGGTCTCTTATCCTACACCAGTGCATAGTTTCATTTGAGTTGTTACTTCATATAAACAATATTTCCTACCTTATATATTCAGTACATTATCTCATACTGATGTCCCTTATGGGGGACCTGCATTTCATGCTGCAGGTACAGGTGCTAATAGATCTCCCAGTAGGAGTATAGGATATCCGGCTACTGTTACCAAGCTCCAGGTTGCTTCGGAGCTTTGTGTGTGTCTAGAGCTTATATTTTTGTATTGTACAGTTAGTCGAGGCGGGGCCTATCCCAACCCTTATTATATACTTTTCCTTATGTTGAGGCTTTGTACACTATGTAAATTAAAGTGTGGTCATATCTCGTACTTTAAACACCGCGGCCCTAACGGCCTAGCCATATGCATTTCCTTTTGGCTTGTTAGCATTGTTTATTTTTTTAAAGGCATGTCAAATATAGACATCCCTTATCATATGTATAGAAAATGAATAGATATAGGTTGGTTCTCCCGAGCCTTATCAGCAACCGATGCCAATCTGCCCTAACGGGACTTTGGGCATGACAGAAGTGGTATCAGAGCGGGTCATCCTAGGGAGTCTACAAAGCCGTGTCTATGTAGAGCCTTGTTTATTGATGTGTTATGCACCACATTTATAAGCAGGAGGCTACGTTGCTTTTAGGTGTTGTTACTTTCTTTTCGTTCTTTAGATCGTGCCATAGAGCCAAGTGTAACAGGTGCATTATGTCTAACTCCTAAATTTTTTGTACAGCAAGTATGCCAGAAACCAGGCAAAACAAAGGTAAAGGCAAGGGAGTAGAAGTGGTGGTTGGTATACCTAGTCAGGCGAGACAACGAAATGAGGATGAAGAGGAGTCTCTGTCTCAGATATCTCCAACTCCTCCAGCTCCTGATAAACCCGAAAGTAGTGAAATTCCCCCAGAACCAACTTTTGATGCTACCATGAAGGATCTGAGATATGCAGTCCAACTATTGACCCGTATAGTTGCTGGCCAAGGTCAAAGACAGGAAGGTCCGGTTATAGATACAGGTGGTGCGAATAGGGCAGCTGGCATAAGGATACATGATTTTCTTAATTTGGACCCTCCATCCTTCACTGGGTCAGATCCTAATAAAAATCCCTAAGACTTTGTTGACCAGATTCAATGCACTTTAGATGTTATGCATATGAGTGGTACATAAGCTGTTGAGTTAGCAACATATAGGTTGAAGGGTGTGGCTATATTATGGTATGAAGTTTGGAAGCAATCTAAGGATATAAATGCACCTCCGACTACCTGGAGGGAGTTCATAGAGGCATTAATTGACCCTGGTTCTACACTATCATACATCACTCCACTAGTTGTTGGGAAGCTTAAGAGAACACCCAAATTGTTGAACAAATCATTTGATATGTCCATATCAACCAGTGAATCTATTATGGCTAGAAGGATTTATTATTACTGTATAGTAACTGTTTGTGATCGTGACACATTGGCTAACCTTATTGAGCTAGAAATGGTGGAATTCAATGTTATAAAGGGCATGGATTGGTTAGCTTCTTGCTATGCCACCACGGATTGCCGAACTAAGAGAGTGTATTTTCACTTTCCAAATGAGGCAGTTCTTGAATGGGAAGGCAATATTGGGGCACTAAAGAGTAAATTTATATCTTATTTTAAGGCCTGAAAGATGATATCTAAGGGGTATATATGTCATTTAGTTAGAGTGAGGGATATGGAGACAGAATCACCAACTCTTCAATAAGTTCCAATAGTGAATGAATTTGTTGATGTATTCCCTGAAGAACTTCCAGGCTTACCTCCAGAACGAGAGGTAGATTTTGGTATTGACTTACTTCCAGGCACTCAACCTATTTGTATCCCTCCATATAGAATGGCCTCGACAGAATTGCGTAAATTAAAAGAGCAGCTAAAAGACTTATTGGATAAGGGTTTTATAAGACCTAATGTGTCCCCTTGGGGTGCACCAGTGTTATTTGTACGTAAAAAGGATGGAATCTAAGAATGTGTATCGACTATTGACAATTGAATAGGGTGGCAATTGAGAATAAATACCCCCTCCCCAAGATTAATGATTTATTTGATCAGTTACAGGGTGTCAAATGCTTTTCAAAAATTGATTTGAGATCAGGTTATCACCAAGTGAGGGTGAAGGAGAAAGATATACCTAAGTCTACTTTCATAACACGCTATGGTCACTTTGAATTTCTTGTTATGTCATTTGGGCTAACAAATGCACCAGTTGTTTTTATGGGTCTGATGAATAAGGTATTCAAGTCATTCTTAGATGTATTTGTGATAGTGTTTATAGATGACATTTTGGTATATTTAAGATCAGAAGAGGACTACGCAAATCACTTGCAACAGGTGTTACAAGTTCTTCGTGATCGACAGTTGTATGCCAAGTTTTATAAATGTGAATTTTGGCTAAAATTAGTGGCAATCTTGGGTCGCATTGTGTCTAATAAGGAAATAAGGGTTGATTCGCAAAAGATAGAGCTGTGAAAGATTGGCCAAGACCAACAACACCTACAGAAGTTCATAGCTTCCTAGGTTTATAAGGTTATTACAGGAGGTTTGTTGAAAGTTTTTCTTCTATTTCTGCACCTTTAACAAAGTTGACACATAAGGAAACCAAGTTCCAATGGAATGATGTATGTGAAAAGAGCTTCCAGGAGCTAAAAAATAAGCTAACTTCTACACCTGTACTAGTATTTCCAGAAGGCACCGAGGGGTATGCAGTGTATTGCGATGCTTTAGGAGTTAGCTTAGGGTTTGTACTGACATAACATGGTAGGTTAATTGCTTATGCATCTAGACAGCTACAACCACATGAGAAAAACTACCTAACTTATGATCTTGAGCTAGCAACAGTTGTATTTGCTCTGAAAATATGGAGCCACTATTTGTATGGGGTTCACGTAGACATATATACTGACCATAAGAGTTTGCAATACATCTTTAAGCAGAAAGACCTAAACTTAAGAAAACGGAGATGGCTAGAGCTAATAAAGGATTATGACGTTGATATACTTTACCACCCGGGGAAGGCAAATGTGGTTTCCTATGCTCTGAGTCATAAGGCAACCATGAATACTTGTGATCAAGCTATGGTAAGTCAAGGAATGGCTAAGGATCTACATCAGCTAGCCAGTTTGGGAGTTCGCTTTCTTGAAACTCGAAAGGAAGGGGATATTGTACATAATGCAGTAGTGTCTTCATTAGTAATGGAGGTAAAAGAAAAACAGTTTGAGGATCCTTCTCTACGACAGGTTAAGGAAAAGGTGAGTCAGGGTATGATAAAAGGTTTTGACCTTACACAAAATGGAGTACTTTACTGCCAAAATAGATTATGTGTGCCTGATATTAATGGATTAAGAAAGAGGACAATGGAAGAATCCCATTATTCCCGATATTCCATCCATCCAGGATCAACTAAGATATACCATAACCTGAAGGGAATGTTTTAGTGGGTAGGCATGAAGAAGGACTTTTCAGAATTTGTGGCTCAATGTCCAAATTGCCAACAAGTGAAAGTAGAACACCAAAGGCTAGGAGGTTATATGCAATGTATAGAGCTTCCAACATGGAAGTAGCATATATGATCAATATGGATTTTGTTGCCGGGTTGCCTCACTCATTTCAGAAGCTTATCTCCATATGGGTAATAGTTGACAGACTCACAAAGTCAGCACACTTCTTTCCAGTCAGGAGTGATTATACAGCTAAAGAGTATGCCAAGTTATACCTCAAAGAGATAGTCAGGCTACATGGAGTCCTAATCTCTATTATATCTGACTAAGGAGCTCAATTCACTTCAAAGTTTTGGAAGTCCTTCAAAAAGAGTTTAGGGACACAAGTTAATATGAGTACAACATTCCACCCTCAAACAGACGGTCAAGCAGAACACGCTATTCAAACACTTGAAGATATGTTGCAAACTCGTGTATTATATTTTAAAGGTAGTTGGTTGGACCATTTGCCACTTATTGAATTTGCCTATAATAATAGCTACCACTCAAGTATCAATATGACACCTTATGAAGCTTTGTATGGAAGGAAATGTAGGTCGCCAATTGGATGGTTTGAAGTGGGTGAAACCACCTTGCTTGGGACAGATCTAGTTCAATAAGCCATGGAAAAATTTAAGGTAATATAGCAGCGGCTAGATTCATCCCAAAGTTGTCACAAATCATATGCAGATGCTAGAAGGAGAGGATTGGAATTCTCAATTAGGGATTGGGTATTTTTAAAGGTGTCTCCAATGAAAGGAGTTATGAGACTTGGTAAGAAAGGAAAACTGAGTCCACATTACATAGGGCTATATCAGATTATTAAGAGGTTCGGGAAGGTTGCATATGAACTAGAGCTACTCCAAGAGCTTTCAATGGTTCATCCAGTTTTTCATGTCTCAATGCTTCAAAAATACATATGTGACCTATCTCGTATCACTCCTATTAAGGATGTACAGGTTACAGGAGATCTCACATATGAAGAGGTACCTATTGTTTTTCTAGATCGTCAAGTTAATAAGCTAAGGAATAAATAAATAGCTTCAGTAAAAGTACTTTGGAGAAACCAGCAAGTAGAAGAAATAACATAGGAGGACGAGGACAAGATAAAATCAAAATACCCTTACTTATTTGAAGCTAAAGAGGAAGTCCAACATCCAGAATTAGGGGACATAATAGGTACATGTGTTTGAACATTTATTGCGTTGAACTTAGTTAAGCTATCAAATTGTGCTAACATTAGAGGATGAATATTCCTAGGGGGGGAGGATGTAACACCCCACCTCTTATAATACTAGTACTATACAAATGAAACATGATATGACTTTTCAAATTAGCGCCAATTTTTAAAAGTGCTTGAATCTCATGTTATAGGGCGATATATGCGTCTAACGCTTAAGAAGGTCGAGCGTGTACATGTTTTGTGTCAAATTGAGAAGATCACAACCCTAACCAAAGTGAGAGAATTGAGGCACTTGTAGGATTTAAGAAGCTAGCAGGTGAGTCACCTACTTGTTTAGCATTTGCTAGTTAAACGGAGACGAGGCCCGATGTCAAATTTCTCCAAGTCCGATTATGAATAAAGTTCGTGTTAAGGATGTAACTTTAGCTTGTGTTTTAGCATCATAAATGGACTTCATTTTCAGCCCAAGATGTACAATGAAAGTGACCAAGTACACCACAACCCACTTGGCTAATTGGGGTAAAACTAAGTAAAGAGGAATTTGGAAAATTGGCAGCCAAGGCCCATCAACTTTGAGATCCATTTATGCCCAAGTCTAAGGACCAAGCCATTGCGTGACAAGGTTATTCATATGTATTAATATGTGGTGAAAAGTTCAAAAGAAATTCGGCCAAAGAGACGTTTTAAAAGGGATCAAAAACAGCTCCTTAATTCATTTCACTTTGGAACAAATTTTCAACTTTCCTACAGGCTCTTTTTATCTCTTTATTTCACTTCTCAAGGCAGCCTACACAACCCTCTAGGGTTATTGAAGGAATCGTGAACCTTGAAGGCTAAGGTAAGTGAAGATATCCATGTATTTGTTATACTTATTCCATGACAAACAAGAAGTATATGCTAGTTATGTTTGTGTTGAAATTTTGGACAGCATGTTTCCTAACGATTGTTGTGAACTTTTCTTGTTGTTCAAGAGGATTTTCTCTTTTTGATTGGCTGAATTATGAAGAAAGACTTATGTTTTTAGGAATTGGTAGTGATGTAACTTAGTTGCTGCACCACTTTTACAGTCCACAATAAGTGAGTCCTTATAGGATATGGTAATTGTGTTCTTAGTACGAACTTGTGGGATGATGCATGGAAGGCTATTGCCTCATGTCCTTCAAGATGGCTATAGTACTATTCTAAGACTATTATAAGGCTGTTTTTATGTATATATGTGTTGAGGATAGTTTGGTTAAAGTTGGGATAGGTTTCGATTGTCGACGTCAAAATATAGCGAAGGGGTGTAACATTATGCCGCCTATTTGTATGTTGTGTAGAGTTGTTGTGTGTTGTGCTTTGTGGGCTGTTGTAGGAGTATTATGGTACTAAAACAAGATGCACATGATATGTACATGAGAATGTGTACTATAAATTACGATTAGGGGAAGAAAGATTAAAAGAATACGCTCGGGTTTATAAATACCCGCTTGCTGCCCGTATGTTATTTTTTTATGAGATTGGGATGCCAAGATGTATCTATTGGCTGCTAATGCTAGTTTTATCATCTATTATGTTGTAGATAAATATCTAGAGGAAGGGAAGGTTATCTCGAGATAATACCGATGTCGTGCAATAAGGTATGTAAGGCTACTTGATTCCATATTATTTGGCATGAAACGTAGATCCCTCCTTGGCACATAAAGGCACTTACCAACTCCGACACAACTATTAACCGTATCTCAACTATTTCACATGTTCATATGCTCCCATATATAGTCACCTTTAAATCTACATACATACTTGGATACCAAGATACACGAATTCGTTCTACTAAATGATGTTCTTGTGTTGTTCTACCTCCTATGCATTTCATCATTTGTTTAACTCACTTCTTTCATTATGGTGTTCTATTTTGTGATTATTTACATGTCATATGTTGTATCTACAGTCCTACAGCTCGAATATTACGACCACCAAAAGAATCATCTCAAAGGTAATTTAAAGATAAGTATATTACTTATTGATGGGTGGTAAACTGAGGGGTGGAAGAATCATCTAGCCTGGGTCGATCCTATCATGGGGGGTAGCCCAAGGGGTTAAAGGAAAAGCCTAGCTAGGGCTAATCCTGTTATAGATTTACCACTGATCAGCTGGTCATTTGTATTACTTACTGTGCACAGATTATATAGTAAAAGTAAAGTAATAAAAAGAAAAATTACATGATTCTACAATATAACTGAAGGTAGTCTCTTATCCTACGCCAGTGCATACTTTCATTTGTGTTGTTACTTTATATACAGTATTTCCTACCTTACATATTCAATACATTATCTCGTACTGACGTCCCTTATAGGGGACCTGCATTTCATGCTGCAGGTACAGGTGCTAGTAGATCTCCCCAGTAGGAGTACA
>JAABOM020092931.1:0-28207 GCA_011800125.2 Solanum clarkiae | reverse complement strand
ATAATAATAATAATAATAATAATAATAATAATAATAATAATAATGACCATAATTACTATATTCAAAATAGTAAAAATAGTAGTAAAATAGAAATTTTGATACGTTATTAATTTAGAAGCTCAAAATAATGAATTAGAAGAGACGAGGATGAAAATTGGGTGTCAACAATAGTTGCTTCAGATTGGACTCAGTCCTTTTGATACTATGTGTAATGCAAGTGGGGTCGCACTTGGTATAGTTTTGGGGTAGCATAGAGAGCAGATAATTCATCCCATTTACTATGCAACAAATCTCTCAATGTAGCACAGAAAAATTACACTAACACTAAGAAGGAGTTAATTGCAGTGGTCTTTGCATTCGAGAAGTTTAGATTATATTTTTTGGGAATTAAGCTCATTGTACATACTGACCTTTCAACATTGCAGTACTTTATGGTGAAGAAGAATTCAAAAAAAGGTTGATTCGATAGGTACTTCTTCTCCAAGAGTTCGATTTTGAGGTAATTAATAAGAAGGGATAAGGAATCAGGCTGCAAACCACCTATCAAGACTTGAGGATGAGGCCAAGTCAAAGTTCAATGATAGGGGTAAAGATTGATGATTCATTTCCTAATGAGTGAGTATTGGCAACATCTAATGATTTGATACCATGGTTTGCAAATTACGCGAACTACTTAGTTAGAGATGTTGTGCCACCGAACTTAATTTATCACCAACGCAGTAAGTTTATATCTGAGGTGAAAAAGTTTTTTTTTGTTATGAAACACATTTGTTTCATATTGTTCATAAGGTGGAGGTGATGAGCATTTTGGAGGCTTTTCATTGATTATTGGTAGGTGAGCATCATAGTGGAATCTGGACAACGCATAAGATCTTGCAATGTGCCTACTATTGGCCAACTATCCACCAAGATTCTTATGATTATGTTAAAGCTTATGATAAGTACTAGAGAGAAGGTGGTATTTCCCAAAAGCATGAGCTCCCACTTAACCTCATCATGGTGATTGAGTTGTTTGATGTTTAGGGTATTGACTTTATGGGACTATTTGTCAGTTCTTATGGGAACAAGTATGTTTTTGTTGATGTGGACTATGTATTAAAATGAGTGGAAGCAGTGGTGTTTCCTGAAAAAGAAGTAAAAGTGTCAAAGCATTCCTCAAAAGAAACATCTTCTCTTGATTTGACATTCCTCGGGCGATCATCAACAATGGAGGTTCCTATTTTTGTAATGCGTTATTCAAGGATCTTTTTGAAAAGTATGGGCTAAAGCATAGAGTGACAGGGCTTTACTATCCTTAAATGAGTGGGCATGTTGAGGTATCTAATAGGGAGATTAAACAGATTCTATCCATGACTGAATGCAAACAAGACAGATTAGTTTTGAAGGCTATATGATGCACTATGGGCATACCTAATTGCATTCAAAACTCCTATAGGTATGTATTCTTACCAACTCTTATTTAGTGAATCTAGTCACTTACTTGTAGAGCTTAAGCACAAAGCAATATGGACACTCAAAAAGCTAAATTTGGATTGGAATTATGCGGTTAACTCAAGATTAAGCCAACTCAATGAACTTGATGAGTTTCATTTGAGGGCATATGAGACTCAATCTTCTAAAAGAAAAGGATGATGCTGCATCATGATTGTCACATTGAGCATTTCTATTTTGCACCAGGGGACTTGATTTTACTGATTAATTCAAGGCTGAAGTTGTATCTTGGAAAACTCAAGTCCAAATGGTTGAGATCCTTCAAAGTGACACTTGTTTTCAATCATAGGGCTATTGAGTTAGAGAACAAAAATGGCATGAGATACAAGGTCAATGGCCAAAGAATCTAACCATACTTTGGCAATGCTAATGAAGTCAAGATAGTGGAGGTGTTGACACTTGGTGAAGTCTGAGTAACCAACTACTCTAAGTCATGCTGCAACAATAAATTAGGTGCTACTTGGGAGGCAACCCAAGATATTAGCTGTAATTTTCATGTATTTGTGTTAGTTTTTGTTTTTAGACGTATAGTTAGTTTAATTTTCATGTTTTGGTTGTAATTTTTGATACACAGACTTGAAAGTTATAGTGTAATAGTTTATTTTGCTGAGAATATGAAGGAATAGGGTTAAGATAATGAACCAGTACCAAAAGTGAGAAAAAGTGGTTCTACAAGTTAGTGCATGAATTGTGGTTTAAACCATGGCCCATTGAACTGATTTTAGAACCATTTCTAGCGGCGATAAATTTGTGTACTTCAATCCAGGAGAGAACTTTATGGTCCGTAGAAAAGACTATGGGTCGTGAATAGGGTTCGTGGATTCCTAGTAGCCAATCCCTCAAAACTGAGATTTTGAAACTATAAAACCAAGTCTTATGGGCCGTAGAACATTATACGACCCGTAACTGAGATTTCGTGGGATTAAAATCCCGCTTTTACCCAGCCCGGTAACTTAAATTAAAGAGGGGTGATTAAAATTACTCTTCATTTTCTAACTATTTTCATAAGAAAACCAAACCCTATGCTTTCTTACCTATTTCTGATCAACATCCGACCACCACTATACTTTTGGCAATTTTTTCAACCACTCGTACACAATTCTGACAAGGCCCTAGGCCCTCCTACTTTAATTATCATCATTTCATGGCTTTATTCTTTAAATTCCAGTATGTATCTCTTTTAAACTCGTCAAATTGTTCGCATTTTCAAACTTAAGGATTAAATGAAATCAAATTTGTTAAATATCTTGCCCTAGGATTGCTGAAATATTGGATTGTGATTGGATACATGTGCCCATGTCCATTGGCATTGAAAATTAGATTTCCATATGTACTCTTTCCTAATTGACGTATATTCATGTATCCTCACTGTCAACATGAACTATATTTCACTATTTGGTTTAAATTTTGTGATTAGTATGCATATATTGTATAGGAATAGGTATTAGATGAGCGTAGCGGATGAAAAGAGATTGGCCTAGTGATAGCTATCAAGGTTTTGGTACTTTATATGGTCCTTGTGTTATAAATTGAATTGGCCAGTTATGGCCTGTAGTTACATCCACAGATCGCAATTGCCCCTCGTAAGTAGTAACCAAAAACTTTGAACTTCCAAGTATTAACAGGATGAACCTATTTACGAGTTATAGTTCATACTACGGCCCGTAAACATTGTTTGTGATTTCCAACCCTGATTTATTAGACTTCAAACTTTGCAACTATGACCCAATCTATGACCTGTGGTTTAAACCATGGTTCATGATTGAGTTCATATATGTAAAACCAATAACTAAATTCACTGTGTTCTATGTTTCTATGAATGTCTTCTATTGCCCATGGTTTACACTATAGCCTGTAGGTGAGCCTTCATAGCTCCTTTTGTGAATTTTTCTTAAATTAATTTTTTGTTTTCCATTTTACATTTCTTAAGACTCATAGTGTTTATGTGGTTGTTTATTCAGGTACCGTAGGTCCAGGTACAAAGGGTGATGAGATAGAGGCTCTATAGACTATAATCCACAACAATCCTACGGACTCTAAGGCCAGTGGCTCGATGGAGGAGGTAAATGTCTATCTAGATGAGGGAGTTGAGCTACGATCTACTAGGCCAGCATCAGACAATTGGTGCTGGCCTAACCACTAGCCATTACACTATAGCCTCCCAAGTTTGAAAAGGGAGGTTAATAGTGGAGTAGTTTCATATAGATGACAAACTTCAAAGAGGGTTCCTAGTCAAGCTATCAAGGAAAAGATTGCACAAGGTCAGATGAGGAGTTAGGTTCAGAGTCTGCAGAGTCGATTAGGTCCACGCCAGCACCAGTTTCTACAACTGGTCCTACACTAGTGCGTCAAAGGCATGAAGGAGATATATAAAGAGGATGTCTGGCAGGACAACAGGGGCTAGCAGACCCAAACCATTTTTGAGGAGTAAAGGATAGTCATAGTCGACTTTGACAATGCACCAATGCTTTGTTAAATCATGGCTTGTTATAGCTTATACTAGTTAGTAGCACCATCAGGGAATTATTCCTCGATGTTGGTTGACTAGTTATACGCGTCATATGCTGCTACTATCACCAAGACTATGCCGAAGAAGATGAATCCCCTCTGACAGCCTAGATTGACCCAGATGATTGTGTGTGGAGTTCCAGTAGATTTTTTTGAGGCCTCCATCAATAGGTTCTTGTTTAGTCTTGAGTAACAGGCCCTTGTGATTATAATTGAGTTTGAATATAGATTGAGGAAGGAGCAGGATAGAGTATTGATGAGAGATGTAGTCCAAAAGTCCATTTTGATTAGATGGATTACCAACTATATAGCTAAGTGGGGTAAGCACACTAACTGGCTATCCAATTCCGCATCTATTGTAAAGGCCTCATTCAACTTTGCTGGCAAAGTTTGGTAGGTGGTTGTGCGTAAGTGGATCTAGCCAACCCATTCTGATAATACCCTAATGGTATGTTGCGTAGTACTTATTGCTAGCATTATTACTGGATATGACATTGATTTCACTTAGTGTATAGTTGAGAAGATACAAGAGAGTTCTTTAAGAAGGTCCACTTTGATCCCATTCTCATGTTTGGTGTATCGGCTATGTATAGAGGCAAGGGTAGATATCTTGCCAATATGGATGCTGAGTAGGGTGAGGATGCTGACTGGCTATCCAATTCCGCATCTCTTGTAAATGCCTCGTTCAACTTTGCTGGAAAAGTTTGGTAGGTGGTTGTGCATAAGTGGATCTGGCCAACCAATTTCGATAATACCCTAATAGCAGGTTGTATAGTACTTGTTGCTAGAATTATTACTGGATATGACATTGATTTCACTCAGTGTATAGTCGAGAAGATACAAAAGCATTCTTTAAGGAGGTCCATATTGATCCTGTTCCTATGCTTTGTGCATCGACTATGTATAGCGACAGGGGTAGAGATCTTGCCCAATGTGGACGCGATGATAGAGGTTTAGAGAACTCAAGATGCCAGCTTGATAAAGGCGGATTAGAATCCGATGGCACCACAGCAAGCATCATGCACTACAATTAGACTACTGGAGACGTTCATTGAGATTCCACACCCTTAGGACACTGCCATCTGTTGCTGCTACTGGTGAGTTCGAGAGGCCCCCAAAATCTGACATTGAGAGGGAGACGAGGCCTACTACTACCACCTCCACTACACACCTCCACTGTACTAGAGGCTATACCCATATGTTCTCAGTCTGCAAGAATGGTTTATGTCTCTATTGATTCTATTAAGGCTCTAGTATAGAGGTAGGTTTGCACTGAGTCCCAATTAACTTAGTTATTATAGCAAGTTAGGCCTTGGTTTCGCACGATCATATCAGAGTTTGAGAAGTGCATGTAGGAATGCTTTACGAATGCACTTGATAAAAGATTGACAGTATTACATGGCCGTGTGGATGCTTTCGAAAGGCATGTTAAGGAGTACCTAGATCAACTCATACTCCAGATATTACAGCCATCCAGAAAGAGATCCAGTAGCTCCGTGATAAAATGAGGATAGTGACTCAAGAACCATTTATGATTCCTCTGCCATATGTTAGTACAAAGGTGATGGATGTATTTGTTGATGATCCCCAAGTGGTGCACTTTTGGGAAGAGGCACCGTGCTAGTGATAATGATCTTCATGCTATTAGGTGGGAGGCTAGAGAGTAAGCAGATAGAGGCTACTAGACAAGCCTCTTCTGAGAATGAGATAGTTTGGCATGTACAAGAGTATAACATCATGAGGGTGCTAGTCCTTTAGGACATGCCGCCATGATAGCAGAGACCACCCAGCCGATTGAGGGTAGTGAGCCATAGACTGACACTGGAGCCTAAGTGCCTAGGTATGTTCCTTTTTGACCCTATGTTATATTTTATTTTATTTTGTTGCATTGAGGACAATGTATGTATTTTTCAATGGGGGGTAGATAGTTACAAACCTCATCGATGTTTGGGTAACTAAGGCCTACATTTATCCCATTTTTTGAGTCTGCGGGATTTTCTTGCCTGAGTTCTTACCCTAAGGACATTTACTTTCTGTTGAATTGACATGTTTCAGATGTGTAAGTAGTAATTGTAGCATATTGTACTGATATCAATGGCATATGTTAGTTTATATGAAAAAGTAATACCCCCTCTTATTTGAGATTGATGATGTGATGATAAGTAGTTGTGATGACAGCCATGTTGGATCAATAGTTGATAGTGTTTGTTCTGATAAGATAGTGATAATGGTGATATAATGCATGATATGAGAGTTCGTATGTACAATGTATTTAGTGCCACGAGTATGTGAGTGTATTGCACGATTCTTATACTCTGTTCCAATCTTATACTTGCCATGTTATTTTAACCAAGACTGTAGGTTAGTTAATTAGGAATGGATCATAGGTTGTTGTTCATATTAGTCAACTTAGCCTAAAACAATCGACCAAACATAGTATATACCTCTGGATCCTAATGTTTGAGTAACAAAACCTTTTTGTCCGTGTGGTCTTGAATTTGGCCTTGGTCCCTCCTTCAATATTTTGCACCACAACCTAAGCTAAAAGCATAAGTTGAGGGTGGCTATAAAAAGTGGCCCTAGTTCATAAGTTGGATATTATGCACCTCAACTCAAGCCAAAAGCCTAAGTTGAGGGTGGCTGTTGCAAGGTAACCACAACAAGATAGGAAAGGAAGCATAATAATACAATGAGAAAGGGAAAATGACAAAAATAAATAAATTCCACAAAAGTGATTGAAAAGAAAAAGAATTGAGTCAAATAAAAGGCAATGAGCTGAAAATTAGAAAAACTGTACACGAAAGTGTTTGCGATAGGAAAAGGGGATCAATGAGTTAAATAAAAAGCTAGCGTTGATAAGGCAAAGTGTGAATGAATTAGTCACTATGTTCCATAAATATCATACCAAGCCCCCTCAGCCTATGTACAAGCTAAGAAAGTCCTATAGTGATCCTAGCTCAACTAGTCAAATGTCATGCTCATGAATAAAGGTGCAAGCCTATGGTATTGTACACAGTGTTTGAATATCAACTATGGGTGTGAGTGGTTTTTTTGTCAGTCCTGAGTATTGAATCTAAGTGTATCAGTTTGAGTGAGAAATGAGACTTCTTTCTATGATGGAACTTGAATTACATTGTTAACTGTGGACCATCTCGGTGATTGTTGATTATGTACATTGGCTTGAATGTCAGAGTTGCACTGTGATGTGTTGATCCACTTGAGTTTTTTTGATGAGTATCTTATATATGCACTGCTGAGTTTTGAATGGGTATCTGTGGTTGTTTAAGATATGACGTACTTCGTTGGATTAATGTTTAAGTGTTTGCTGTGCTGCTTATGTTAGATTGAGTCCGTCGCTTGAGGAAAAGCAACAATTTTATGTTGAGGGTGTCGATATGTTGACAAAATACGACATTTTTGATGATTTAAACTTAGAATTATGTGTGTTTCCAAATCGATATTAGTTGGTTTTATGTGTTTTTATGTTGATTTGACAGCATTACAGGAGTCGGGGAGTTTTTGTGCTGATTTGGGCAAGTTGCAGCATTTAGGGATTTTATGAGACCATCTACTATCCATGGTTCATTCCACTATACGTGTAAATGAGTTTCTTGGTCTTGATCAAGTGAATGGCTAGTTTTCGGAAGATGAAAATACGTGTCACCAGGATGGACTGTGAGTCATTCTACAGCCCATACATCAATTTGTGGTTTGAGGCTCAGAGATTTTATATAGATGCTAAAAGTTAGTAGGATGAAGGCTTTTATAGGTTGTAAATCAATTGATAGTCTGTAGAAAGCAGTTCATACATTAAAGGCTGATTTTGAAGATGCAACTTATGAAGTCATTCCACGGGCTGTGATTTCATCTATGACCCGTATCTCTGTTCGTGGAAGGCTCCGATTCCAGTTTTTCTAATCTGTTTAGGAATTAGTTTTCTTTTGTTATAAATAGGGTTTAAATAGAAAAATCCCAATTTTGTATTATTCTTACATTGTTTGAGCATGTCCTTGGAGATTTTATGTGGATAGCTTTTGATTTTATCTTTGAGTTATAATATTCTGATTAGTGTGAAGATTTCAAATTTTGTGTTTTTCAATTCTTCGTTTTAAGTGTTCAATTATGAAAATTCATAATGTGATTCTATAGTCTATAACAAACATCGGTAGTTAAATCCACAACTAGGGTTATGGGAACCAGGAAGAACTAAAAAAAGAAAAACTAAATAATTCCTAGTCCTTGAAAAGTGCAGGCATGTATTATTTATCTCTTCATTTTGATTGTTCTTTTAATGGTTTCAAACATTAGAACATGCCTTATTCTTACTTACTGGACCAAGGGAGTAATGAATGGGATAAGAGACAAATAAAAGGATTTGATATGATTTTGATATGAACAAACTTGTCTGATCAACCTGAACGGACCAAGTGATAATTATACTAGGACAAGGTATGGGTTAGTAATGTGACACCCATCGACGGACTAAGTTGTGCTGTGGAATTATCCTAGTTGTTGGACCAATTAATTAGATGAAAAGAACTTATCAGTTCCGCATACTACACACAAGAAAATGTTACAATTATAAGGTTATACTGCGTTAGGGGTTCATGCGGCACACAATACCCTAGTTACTTCTTTCTCTAAATTCAGAACACTTGCATTGAATGTTTGAGGTTTGTTTAGGTTCAATTGTTGCTTTTACATTAAAACCCTCTTTTGCCAAGTAAGGTGATTAATTCATCTTAATTAGTTTAATTACTCTAAGTCTAGATTATATTCCTCGTAGGATCGACCCTACACATTGTAAGATTCTATATTTGAACAATGTCTGCTTATACCTTAATTGGGAGGTGTAATGTGGGCATGATCAGTTACTTCTCCATGTTTGCATGGACTCCTCCATGTTCGCAGAGTGTGATGGTACTTGACCTCTAGGTTAATCGAGCTAGGACCACATTCATGGTGTACAAGAAGTCATAACTCCATGTTCAAGGGTGAATAGTCTACATTCATGGAGTATTGAGTCCCCCGATGAAACGACACAAAAATGTCCCCAAAAACGTGCCTCAAAATGCCCAAAATTTTTATTTCTTTATATCTAAGAATTTATTCGTTATTTCAAGAATCTGACTTTATATTTGTGATCAGGGGATCCAAACTAGGTGACAAAGGGTCTATCCTCGATTTAAGAGTGAAAGAATAGCAATTATAAATTTTTAAGGGACGAATTCCAAAGGGCTTTCCGTGATGCCTCCACGACGCGCCTTGGGCGCGCTAGTGTAAAATCATCTCTGCGTCCTCTCCACGACATGAAGATGTGTCTTTGGTCATTTGACAATTTTTAAGTATGGTCGAAGATATTTTAAGTGTTATGCCTAAATTTCCCAAACGTATTTTTATCCATACTTAGTCTTATTTCACCCTCATAACACCCAAAATACTCCCCAATATTTTCCAAACACTAATACTCATTTTTAACCCTATATTCATGTCCCAAACTCAAGGCCAATCTCATGAATTTCTTCAAGGATCTTACCCAAGCTTCAAACCTCCCTTAAAGGCTTCTTCAAGAACTTCACAAAAGCTAAGGTATGTGGTGTTGAACCATTGGGTCCTTTCACCCATGGTGCCTCAACCCTCTTTTGCGTAATATTGCATGATTTAAAGTTGATTTTACATGTGGGTCTTGTATAATGAGAAATTTCCTGCATAGTGATTTTTGTTCATGAAAGTATGGTTGTTTTAGCATGTTTTGAGTTCTAAATCTTGGATCAAACGTTGGAACTGATAAGGGGTTTTGATGTGAATGTGTTGGGGGGGTGTTGCAAGGTGTTGATTAAAGGTTTTACCATTGATTTTCTTGCATGATTCCATCTCTAATTACATGCTCTTTTACCGCATTGCACACCCGCCAAGTGTTTGATAAAGTATCCGATTATGGTTTCATAAGGAATTGAAGGTTCAAAGCATGAAATATGATATGTATGATGTTTTGATGATGAAATGATCTTATGGACATGATATATATGTATGTTTTATATAATGTGTTGTATTAGACCATGTCTAGTCCGAGGGGCATAAGTGCCTAGACGACTATGTGAGGGGTAAGTATTTTGCCACCGGGGTGTCCGGGTGTGAATGACATCAACCATGTGGGGGTGTAGTACCTTGCCACCAGGGTGTCCTGGTGTGAACGACATCAACCATGTGACGGTGTAGTACCTTGCCACCAGGGTGTCCGAGTGTGAACGACATCAACCATGTGAGGGGTGTAGTACCTCGCCACCAGGGTGTCCAGGTGTGAACGATATCTCCTATCCAAAGTTGGGATTCTAGCTTGGTTTCTTCTACACATATGATATCATACATAAGCATAATTTACCCTAGCATGTTTTACTTATGCATCGATCATACGTGCCATATCCCTATATTATGCCTATTGTCTAATGTATGCATTTGTGCTATGGAGCTTCTTTATTATTGCATTGCATCCCACATACTTAGTACATTCAAATGTACTAACGCATACTCTTGCATACATGATATCACCAAGTAGGAACCGGTACCCGAGTTGATCATCCTCCTCCTCCACGTGGCTAGACGGTGCTATTCCAAGCTTGTTGGTAAGTCATCCATTTTGGGGACTTGGTTTTATGTATTTCCCTATTATCTATGTTTTGAGATGCTCTCTTCCGTCATATTTAACTATGAGGGTGAGCCCTGTTAGCTTGTCTTGGCCCCTGCAATATCTATGTATTAGAGGTGCTTGTTGGACATGTATATTTATGTATGAGCTTCGACTCTTGACTCTTGATTATGATGTTTATCCATGCTTTCCCTTAGTCCCATTGCGCCATTCTTAATCTCTATGTCTTTGTATGCTTCCGTTACCAAGGATGTGGAAAGATAAGTTAAGGGGCTTGTTTGGGGTCCCTTCGGGTTCCTCATTCGCACTCTCACGTCTATGCCCTGGCTTGGATCATGACAAACATGGTATCAAAACACTAGGTTGATAGATCCTCGGTGTCCAATAGACCACATCGATTAGAGTCCTATTCATGGTTGTGAAGCGCACCATGGCTATGAATAGGAGGCTAGGAGATGTTTTAGGAAATGTTTTCCTTCTTCATGTCCTAAGTTGTGCTATAGAGTTGTGATAAGTATTCCCCCCTAACGATTGTTCTTTGCTAAGCTAGATCATGCCAAATACTAAGGGAATACGTGCGCAAAACTCCTTAGGAGAAATCCACCAATGAGCTCCGGTATGCTCTCATTATGCTTGCCTAAGTGGTGGCCAATCAAGCCCATCAAGGGGCCCAAGCCCCTCATGCTACTAACCCGGGATCTGGGGTAAGAGATTTCATGAGGATGAAACCTCCAATTTTCCATGGATTGAAGGTGGATGAAGATCTACAAGAGTTTATTGATAAAATCTATAAAATCTTGTCTATTATGGGTGTTGGACCAAATGAAAAGGCGAAGTTGGCGGCGTAACAACTCAAAGGGGTGGGTCAAATTTGGTTTGATCAATGGAAAGGTGAGAAGTGTAATGGCTATGTGGTGCTCTGGGAGGAATTTAAATTGGCCTTCCTTAATCGATTCTTCCCTCTTGATCTTAGGGAAGCAAAGTTGGTTGAGTTTATAAACTTGAAGCAAGGTGGTATGAGTGTGAGGGAGTATGTGCTCAAATTTAATCAACTTTCCAAGTATGCTCCTCACTTGATGGCCGATTCTAGGTCAAGAATGAATTAGTTTGTTATGGGGGTCTCCAATTTGATAAGTGAAGAGTGTCGATCCGCAACGCTTATTAGTGTCATGGATTTGTCTCGGTTGATGACATATGCCGAGCAGATGGAAGAAGAAAAGTTGAGAAAGAGGATGGGCCATGAGGCCAAGAGAGCTCATTTTGAGGGTGGGTTTCAAAAGGGTGCTAGATATCAATAAGGCCAAAGGCCTCCTCAGGCTACTAATAGGGGTTCGCCAATAACGTCCCTAGGCCTCAAGGTGTGGGTGCAATGGCTCCCAATGACGTGTTCCCTAAGTGTGGAAGTTATCATAGGGGCCCATGTATGAAGGGTTCCAATGCTTGTTTTGATTGTGGGGATCTTGGTCACAAGAGGATGGATTGTCCAAGGAACCATGCCAAAGTTCGGGTGCAAATACGATCCCATTGGATAGAGGTGTTCCTCAAGGTAGTGCCCCGAGGCATAATCACTTTTATGCTCTATATGAGAGGCAAGGGGTTTGTGAAGTCCCCGACGTTGTTTCAGGTATGTCGAAATTTTTTGATCTTGATGAGTATGCCTTCGTTGATCCAGGTGCCACCGTTCCCTTTGTTACCCCCTTTGTTGCTAAAAAGTTCCATCTTGAGTTGGAGTTGTTGCATAAACCATTTGAAGTGTCTACTCCTATTGGTGCATCTATTGTTGCTAGGAGGGTGTATAGAAATTGTCCAGTTTGCATTTTGCATAAAATCCTACCTTGTGATCTTGTCGAATTAGATATGGTTGATTTTGATGTTATTCTTAGGATGGATTGGTTGCATGCATACTATGCTTCTATCGATTGTAGAACCCGTAGGGTCAAGTTTTAATTTCCTAATGAACCCATCCTTGAGTGGGAAAGTCATGATGTGGTAGTAAGGGGTAGGTTCATCTCATGCATTAAAGCCTATAGGTTGATTTCCTAGGGGTGTTTGTATTATCTTGTGAGAGTTAAGGATATGGAGTCCAAAGTCCCTTCCATTAAGTCGGTCTCGATTGTGAGTGAGTTTCTTGATGTCTTTCCAAATGACCTTCCCGGTGTCCCTCCCGAAAGGGAGAGAGATTTTGGTACAAGTCTCCTTCCCGACACCTAACCTATCTCCATTCCCCCTTTCCATATGGCCTAGCAGAGTTGAAGGAGTTAAAGGAGAAATTGAAAGATTTGTTGGAGAAGGGATTTATTAGACCTAGGCAATCACCTTGGGGTACACCGGTAGTGTTTGTAAAGGAAAATAATGGGTCAATTAGAATGTGCATTGACTACCGGCAATTCAATAGGGTCACTATAAAGAATATGTATTCTCTTCCAAGGATTGATGACTTTTTTTACCAATTACAAGGGGCTAGCTTTTTCTCTAAGATTGATCTTCGGTCCAAGTACCATCAAGTGAGGGTGAGAGAGTGTGATATTCCTAAGACAGCCTTTCAGACTAGATATGGGCAATATGAATTTGTGGTGATATCCTTTGGGTTGACCAATGCGCCGTCCTTCCTCATGGACCTAATGAATAGAGTCTTCAAGCCCTATCTTGATTCTTTTGTTGTGGTCTTCATTGATGATACTTTGATTTATTCTCAATGTAGGGGAGAGCATATGGGCCATTTGAGGGTTGTGTTGTAAGGTTAAGGGAGGAGAGATTGTATGCTAAATATGATGAGTGCGAATTTAGGTTGAAGGAGGTTGCATTCTTGGGTCACATTATGTTGAGGGATGGTATAAAAGTGGATCCTAAGAAAAGTGATGTGATTAGGAATTGGCCTAGACTATTAACCCCATCGAATATTAGGAGTTTCTTGGGCTTTACGGGTTAATATATAAGGTTTATGAATGGGTTCTCCTCCATTGCTTCTCCTATGACAAAATGGACTCAAAAAAAGGTTAAGTTTGTGTGGACCGATGAATGTGAGAAACGTTTCCAAACATTGAAAGATAGACTTGTGTCCGCTCCTATATTGTCACTACCAGATGGGCCTGAGGGATTTGTTGTGCATTGTGATGCATCTAGAGTTGGTTTAGATTTTGTACAATGCTAAATGATAAGGTCATAGCCTATACTTCTAGGCAACTCAAAGTGAATGAAAAGATCTACCCTACCCATGATCTTGAATTAGCCGCTATGGTGTTTGCATTAAAGATTTACTGTCATTATTTGTATGGGGTGCATGTTGATGTCTTCACCGATCATAAGATCCTTCCATATGGCTTCACTCAAAAAAATCATAACTTGAGACAAAGAAGGTGGAAAGAACTCCTTGAGAACTATGACATGAGTGTGCATTACCATCTGGGTAAGGAAATTGTTGTGATAGATGCTTTGAGTCGGGTATCTATGGGTAGCCTAGCTCATATGGATGGTGGTGATAGGGAGATGGCTAGGGAGGTGCATAGATTGGCTAGATTGGGGGTAAGGTTGGAAGATGTGGGTGATGGTGTTGTTGTTGTTGATGGTTGTAAACCTTCTTTGGTTGATGAGGTGATAGCAAAACAAGATCTAGACTCCTCCTTGCTTGAGTTGAAGGCCTTGGTGAAAGAGGGCAAGATAGAGGTTTTCTCCAAAGGGGTAGATGGGTCCATTAGACACCAATGTAGGTTGTGTGTGCCATGTGTTCATGGTTTGAGGGACAGAATTCTTGATGAAGCCCATAACTCTTCTTATTCTATCCACCCTGGTTCCATCTAAATGTATAGAGACTTGAGGGATGTATATTGGTGGGGAGGCATGAAGAGAGATATTACCAAATTTGTTTCCGGTTGCCATAGTTGTCAACAAGTCAAAGCAGAACATCAAAGGCCGGGTGGCCTAACCCAAGACATAGAGATTCCTAATTGGAAGTAGGAGGTGATTAATATAGATTTCATGGTGGGGTTGCCCAATACTAGAAAGAGTTTTAATTTCATATGAGTTGTAGTTGATAGGATAACGAAATCGGCTCACTTTCTACTAGTCAAGACTTTATATGGGGATAAAGAGTATGCAAGGTTGTACATCCATGAGTTGGTGAGGTTGCATGGGGTTTCATTATCCATTATATCGGATCGTTGTGCATAATTTACTTCACACTTTTTGGAGATCTTTTCAAAGGGGTCTTGGTACCAAAGTTCACCTTAGTACTGCCTTCCACCCCCAAATGGATGGTCAAGCTGACAGGACAATTCAAACACTTGAGGATATGCTTAGGGATTGTGCCTTGGAGCTTAATGGTAGTTGGGATGACCATCTTCCATTGACTGAGTTTGCCTATAACAATATCTATCACTCTAGCATCAGTATGGCTCCATTTGAGGCTCTTTATGAGAGACGCTGCAGATCACTGATGGGCTGGTTTGAGGTTGGAGAGGTGGCCTTGTTGGGGCTGGATCTGGTTTTGGATGCTCTTGAGAAAGTTAAGATGATTAGGGAAATATTGAGGACAGTCTAAAGTCATCAAAAATCCTATGCCGATGTGAGAAGAAGAGACCTAGAATTCCAACTGGGTGATTGGGTTTGTTTGAAGGTTTCTCCAATGAAAGGTGTGGTCTGGTTTGACAAAAGGGGAAGTTGAGTCCAAGGTATTTTGGTCCTTATTAGGTGATAAAGAGGGTTGGCAAGGTTGCTTATGAGTTGAACTTTCCCAGTGAAATGAATTTGGTACATCCGGTATTCTATGTCTCTATGTTGAGGAAATGTGTTGGTGATTCTAATGCCATTTTGCCTCTTGATGTTGTAGGTGTTGTATAGGACAACTTAACCTATGTGAAGATTTCAGTTCAGATCTTGGATGGGCAAGTAAAGAGATGGAGAAACAAAGTGGTAGCATCCATTAAGGTCCTTTGGGAGAACCAACAAGTCGAAAGTGCTACTTGGGAGGCCAAAGCGGATATGCAAAAGCAGTATCCTCATCTCTTCCACTCCAGTTAGTACTAAGGTACTACTCCTAAGTTCCATATGTGACTTCAAGCCTTACATTTCAGCCCCTATGTCATTCACAAGCATTCATGTTTAAGTTGGTAAACTTATGATGATTTTATACTTATGTTGAGAATTTGAAAATCGAGTTTTACATGTTATGTTGCATTCTTGTTGGGGTTTATTTGTTCATGATCACTCTTGTCTTGTACGTCTCATTTAAATTCTGATACAAATGTTCCCAAGGGAGGGATATTGAAATGACCCCAAAAAGTGCCCAAAAACGTGCCTCGAAATACCTAAAATTTTGATTTCATTATATCTAAAAATACATTCATTATTTCAAAGTACGACTTCATATTTGTGATCAGGGGGTCCAAATTAGGTGAAAAAGGATCTAACCTAGATTTAAGAGTGAAAGAATAACAATTATAAATTTTAAAGGGACGAATTCCAAAGAGCTTTTTGTGATGCCTCTGCGACGCGCCTTGGGCACGCCATAGCGTAAAATCATCTCCGCATCGTCTCCATGATGCTGAGATGTGTTTTTGATCACCTGGCAATTTTTAAGTGTGGTCCAAGTTATTTAAGTGCTGGGCCCAAGTTTCCCAAACATATTTTTATCCATACTTAGTCTTATTTCACCCTTATAACACCCAAAACATTCTCCAATATTTTCCCAAACACTTAGACTCATTTCTAACCCAAATTTCAAGTCCAATCTCAAGGATTTCTTCAAGAATCTCACCTAAGCTTTATAAATCCATCAAAGCTTCTTCAAGAACTTCACAAAAGCTAAGTTATGTGGTGTTGAACCATTTGGTCCTTTCACCTATGGTGCCTAAACCCTCTTTTACTTAATATTGCTTGATTTAAAGTTGATTTTACATGCGAGTCTTGCATATTGAGAAATTTACTACATAGTGATTTATGTTCATGAAAGTATGGTTGTTTTAGCATGTTTTGATCTCTAAATCTTGGATCTAATGTTGGAATTAATAAGGGGTTTTGATCTGAATGTCTTGGGGATGTTGCAAGGTGTTGATCAAAGGTTTTACCAGTGATTTTTCTGCATGATTCCATCTCTAAATTGCATGCTCTTTTGCCCCCATTCCACACCCACCAAGTGTTTGATAAAGTGTCCAGTTATGGTTTCATGAGGCATTGAAGGTTCAAAGCATGAGATATGTATGATACTTTAATGATGAAATGAGATTCTGGACATGATATATATGTATTTTTTATATTATGTGTTGTATTAGGTTGTTCGGTCTAGGGAGCGTAACGGAATGACTATGTGAGGGGTGAGTACCTTGCCACTAGGGTGTCCGGGTGTGAACGACATCAACTATGTGAGGGGTGTAGTACCTTGCCACCGGGGTGTTCACGTGTGAACAACATCAACCATGTAAGGGTACCTCGCGACCAGGGTGTCCTAGTGTGAACAACATCTCCCATCCAAAGTTGGGATTCTAGCTTGGTCTCTTCTGCACATATGATATCTTACATAAGCATGATTTACCTAGCATGTTTTACTTATGCATCAATCATACATGCCATATCACTATATTATGCCTTTTGTCTAATGTATGCATTTGTGCTATGGAGCTTGTTTATTGTTGCATTGCATCCCACATACTTAGTACATTCAAACATACTAATGCATACTCTTACCTACATGATATCACTATGTAGGAACCGGTGCCTGATTTGATCATCCTCCTCCTCCACGTGGTTAGACGGTGCTATTCTAAGCTTATTGGTGAGTCCTCCATTTCAGGGACTATGATTTATGTCTTTCCCTATTATCTATGTTTTGAGATACTATCTTCTGTTATATTTGACTATGAGGGTGAGCCCGGTTAGCTTGTCTTGGCCCTCGCAATATCTATGTATTAGAGGTGCTTGTTGGACATATTGTGTATTTATGTATGAACTTTGACTCTTGACTCTTGATTATGACATTTATATAGGCTTTCCCTTAGTCCTATTGCCCCATTCTTAATCTCCATGTCTTTGTAAACTTCCGCGACCAAGGATGTGTAGTGATAAGTCAAGAGGCTTGTTTGGGGTCTCTTCAGGTTCCCCATTCGTCGTCTCACGTCTAGGCCCTAGGCTTGGGTCGTGACACCCGGTCTTATTATTCGAAGATATGGATTCATGTTCATGGAGTACATAAGTACTTGAATAGTAGCTTGTCTAAAATGACGGATTTTATTTTATTTCACCATTTTCAACACTCCAGGCTCCGCTTTCAAGAGATTCCTCAAGGTTTCTCGAGGAAAATCAATTAGGTCACTATTTTCTAGCTATTTGATTGATTTTCATTGACTAAGTTGTGTTTATAACTTACACTTTTGGGATTTTAGTGGCGGAATTTGAGAATTTTTTGGACTTTGATTTCTAATACTAATTTGATGATTTCTACCTCATCTTAACTCCATTTTTAAATGGTTTTTACTGTTTAACTCCTTGTTACTTGGGAAACATTTTCGTGCATTATTTTAAGATCCTGGTTACTTTTTTGGCATATAAGTTTTGACCATTTCTCCTTTTACATCCGAATTGATTGATTTTACGGTCATTAGATTTGTTATCTGATTGTGATGCTATATTTTAATAGATTTTGGTTATTCAGAGTATCGTAGGAATGGGAAGCTTTGAATTTGACTTGATTTGAGACTTTATCTAATGCAAATGGACTTCTAACCTTTTGTTAAGTATGATTAAACTTTATATGCTTCTATATTTATTGAATTCAGTATTTGAAGACATAAATTGGGGATAGATTTATTCTATTTTGAGTTTTGATTTGAGCATTTGTGGATGTTGCAAATTCTTATACTTGTGCCTTAATTTTTAGAATTGTAGAGTAATTGTTGTTGATCTTAAGGTTTTGATGAGGTTGGTAGTATACTATGAATACTTGTGCACTTGAGAATTACGCGGTCCCTATTGTTGAAATATATGATGCATATGGACATCTTGTGTATTCTATTTCCATGAACATGACTATTGATGATGAAAATTTGAAGGGAAATGGTTCTGGATAGAGAAGAAGAAAAGAAAGTACATAAATGAAAAGCCAAAGGAAAATGATTCCTTCTATAGGAAAAGAAAAGAAAGAAAAGAAATAAAAAGATGAAGGGAAATGGTTCTAGCTAGATGTAAATGTAAATGCCGAAGGGAATGGTTTCAACAGTTACATGGTTTTGATTTCATGTGCTTATTTATCTTATTAGACTAACTATCTTCCACTTTTGTCATTAAGTTGAGTTGTTTATGATTTGGGTTGACTCAACTTGGTGTGTTAGGTGAGTGCCATCGCACTGGAATTTCGGATCATGATAATTTGGTATCAGAGACCCACGTTCATGGGTCTCGCATATGTACAAGCCCAATTGAGTATAGTCTTAAGAATTGGTGCAGAGATATCGGTTACTTATCCTTTAGAGGCTATAAAGATAGTTAGGAAATTCTCTTTTACTTTGTTCTAATTAGATCATGCATAGGTTTTGTTTAAGTTTTGATGGTCATGTGTCTTTTTGACAAATGGAAAGGACTAGAGATAATGCTGCTCAGACAAAGGGGGAAGCCCTTGATGTTTCTATTGATACCCTAGCTAGGGATTGGGGTCGTACCATAGGATGAGCTAAAGGTCGGGGCCGAGGAGCCACACCGATAAGAGATTATGTGTGGGATATCTCCCTTGGGCCAGTCATGGGGCCTAAACAAGAGTAGGTTCTTCATGAGTTTGCTGCAGTACCACTACTCCAAGATATGCTATTTGAGAGTTTTGGGTGTACTTGAGACTTTAGGGCAGGCAAGTAGCCCCACTGATATATCTGGTACTTCATAGACTCGAGTTAAGGTACAACCCCTGGACCAATCGTAGGTCCTCGAGGAACTGATTCAGGTGGAGCTACCACTAGAAGTTCCAATTGTTAAGATTCCACTGGTAACTACCTTTAGTGATAATGAGCAACATTGGTATGAGAGGTTTATAAAGATGAACCCACCTCAGTTTTAGGGTGGGAAGACCAAGGTTTCACATAAGGTTTTGACCACTCGCAGAGAGTTACTTGATGTTGTGGGGTTGGCTGAGACTCATAGCATGCAGTAGTCTTCTCACCCGCTCTGTAGGCCAGCCAGGTAGTGGTGGAGGACTTATTCAGGATCCCTCCCAGTTAGGTCTCCTCATATGACCTTGGAGACATTTTCTAATGCCTTCTATTATCAGTTTGTTCCTTGTAGTATCCATGAGGAGATCCATCCAGGGTTTAAGAGTTTGAGGCAGCGCACCAGATTATGAGGTTCATTTTTATTAGTTGTCTCATCATGCTGCAACCATTATTCTTATTGAGGTGATGAGAGTTTGTCGGTATGTGAGAGGGTTGAATTATTATATTAGACAATGGTATTTTAGGTAGCTATGTATGGAACTTCATTTTAGTCAGTTGTTAGTGCGACCAAGGAGGAGGAGTTGATACAAAGAGAGAAGTTTGGGGACCCAAAAGGGTTTATACATCGGGACAGTACTCAAGTGCCTCATCAGAAGGCAGAGGTATGACTGGAGGAGGAGGTTTATTTAAGCATATCGAGGTCTATGAAGCCTCGCCAGCTTTGGAGGGAGGATGAGGTCCTCATGACCCATACAATTCTGGTCAGGGTCCAGAGGACTACGAATGGGAAGGCTACAACATCCTTCCTATTCCTTCATAGCAGTGGTCCACCCTTAGATCTTGCTATGGGCGTATATCGCCTAATCATATGATTCGACATTACCCTATATAGACTTATTCTGGGTCCAACCACTCGTACTCCGCAGCATTGATCAGAGATCCAGCACAACCAGTCAAATGTTCAGCCTCGCAGACTAGGGGATGTTGTGGAGGTTAGATTGATATAGTTAGACGTACTAGTGGTAGAGGGACAGGTGAACCCATTCGGGTGGTAGAGGGGCAATTTCTATGAGTAGAGATGGAGGTGGCCATTGTTATGCTTTCCCAAGCATACTCGAGGTTGAGGCCTCTGATTTTGTGATAAGAAGTATTATTTTGATTTGCCATCACCTTTTATTTATGTTATTTGATCCTGGCTCCACTTATTCCTATATGTCTATATACTTCTCCTTCTAATTTGACTTTCCTTGTGATACTGTGTCTATGCCTATTCATATTTTGACCCCGATAGATTAGTCTTTGATAGTGGATCAGGTGTACTGATCCTATCTCGTGACCTTATCAGGACATGAAACTTAGGTTGATATGGTTATTCTTGATATGATTGATTTTTGATGTTATAATGGGGATGAATCAACTTTCTCCTCATCGGGCTATTCTTGATTGCTATGCTAAGACTATGACTTCAAATATTTCGGGTAGATTGGAAATTATATGGAAGGATTTAAGTGGATCCTATCCTAATAAAGTCTTATCTTTTATTCAGGCATGAAAGTTATTGGATAGGGTTGTCTTGCATATTTGGCTTTTATTCATCATACTGATGTTGAGCCACCACCAATAGAGTCTATTCTTATTGTTCGGGAGTTATTGATGTGTTCCCTTCGGACCTTCGTTGATTCCCTCTTGGCAGGGATATTGATTTCGCTATTGATCTTGAGCTAGAAACCAAGCCCATTTCTACTCCTTTCTACTGTATGGCTCCGACTGAGTTGAAGGAGCTAATGGAGATAAACCAAGTTCTCTTGAGTAATAGGTTTATACTCCCTAGTGTATCTCTATACGGTGCCCTTGTTTTGTTCATAATGAAGAAGGAAAGTTCTATGAGGATGTGATTAACTGTAGATAGTTGAAGAAAGTTATAAAGAAGAACAAATATCCCCTACCTAGGATTGATGATCTCGACCAGCTTTAGGGTGCAAATATATTTTCTAAGATTGAATTAAGATTTGGATATCATCTGCTGAGGATCAGGTCTTCTAACATTCCTAAGACAACTTTTCGAATGAGATATGGTGATTAAGAGTTCCTTGTCATGTCCTTTGAGTTGACCAATGCCCCAATTACATTTATGAAATTGATGAATGGTATATTTCAAACGTATCTGGATTTCTTTTTCATTGTTTCAATCAATGATATATTGGTCTACTCCAAGACCAAAAAAGATCATGAGTAGCATTTGAAGGTTGTGCTTCAGTAGTTTAGAGAGGAGTGGTAATTGGCCAAGTTCTCCAAGTCTGAGTTCTTGCTATGTTTGGTAACATTCCTGCATCATATTGTGTCTAGAGAGGATTTTCGAGTTGATCCAATGAATATTGAGTAGTTCAGGATAGACTAGACCAATTTCATCCACTAAGATTCGTAGTTTCATAAGCCTAGCTTGTTATTACAAACAATTTGTTCAGGGCTTTTCTTCTATAGCAGTTCCATTGACCAGGCTCACTCAAAATAATGCTCCATTCCTATGGTTGGATGAGTGTGAGGAGAGCTTCTAAAACCTCAAATATTTGTTAACTACAGTTCCTATTTTGACATTGCCAACGAAGGGTGTTGATTTTCACATTCTATTGTGATGCATCTGGAGTTGATTTGGGTTGAGTCTTGAACCAAAAGGGAAAGGTAATAGCTTATGCTTCTAGACAGTTGAAGGCTCATGAGTAGAACTATCCCACCCATGACATAGAGTTGGCAGCAGTTGTGTTTTTATTAAAGCTGTAGAGACACTATATTTATGGGGTTCATTGTGACATCTTCACCAATCATGGTAGCCTACAATACATATTCAGTCAGAAGGACCTGAACTTGAGACAGAGGAGGTGGATTAAGCTTCTAAAGGATTATGATGTAACTGCCTCATATCACATGGGGAAGGCCAATGTAGTAATGGATGCTTTGACTAGAAAGGCTTCTAGTGTGGGGAGTCTTTCAGCTATTCAGGTTGAGGTCCCCTGGCTAGAAATGTTCTTAAATTAGCCAATAGATTAGTGAGATTACATATTTCTAATTAGGGTGGAGTGCTTGCTTCAATTGAGGCTTACTTATCCTTGAGGGATCAGAGTTGCACGAGGCAGTTTAACGATGACAAGTTATGTCAGATTCACGACATGGTGATTAAAAGGGAGTCTAAGGAAGCCAAGCTTTATTCTGAGGGTGCGTTGAGGATTGGGAGTCGTGTCTATGTGCCCAAGATGGGTGATTTGATCAGATTTATGCTTGAGGAGGCTCACTGTACTAGATATTCTATCCATCCGTGGGCAGCGAAGATGTATCATGATCTAAGTTAGCATTATTGTTGGTACGACATAAAGAGATACATATCAAAGTTTGTAGCCAAGTGCTTGATATGCTAGCAGTTCATGTGTGAGCACTTGAGGCCAGGTGGAGAGCTTCATAGGATGCCCATTCCCGAGTGGACGTGGAAGTGCAATTCCATAGACTTTGTTGTTCACTCACCTCCCACTGTTGGGGGTTTTGATTCCAGTTAGGTAGTGGTGGATTGTTTGACCAAGTTTTCTCACTTCATTCTGGTCAAAGTGAAGTATACAACTAAAAGGTTGGCGTAACTCTATATTAGTCAGCTTGTGAGGCTTTATGAAGTGTCGATTTCTATCATGCCATATCGTGGTTTGCTGTTTACTTCACACATTTGGAGGGCCTTGCATCATGTGTTGGGTACCTGTTTGGATTTGAGTACAATTTTTTAACCCAAGATCAATGGCCAGTCTGAGAGGACCATTCAGGTGCTAAAGTATATGCATCGAATCTGTGTGATTGATTTTTGTGCTAGATGGGACCAAAACTTGGCCTTGGTGGAGTTAACATACAACAACAGTTAGCATTCTAGAATCCAAATGCCTCGTTTTGAGACCTTATATGGCCAAAGATGTAGATCTCCTATCAGATGGGTTGGCACAATAGTGGTGGAAAGCATGGGTATTTATATGTTAAGAGATGACTTAGAGCGAGTATGGTTGATTCAGAGGCACATTTGTGACAACCCAGAGTCACCAAAAGTGATATGAAAATAGGTGAATTTGACCATTCAAGTTCTTGGTTGGTGACATGGTTTGGTTGAAGGTCTCACTCTTGAAGGGTGTTCTAAGATTTTGGAAGAAGGGAAAGATCATCTGAGGTTCATTGTTCCTTTTAAGACTAGACAAAGTAGGAGAGGTGGCTTATAGACTTACTTTTCCATGCAACCTATCTTCAGTCCATTTTGTGTTCTATGTCGCGGTGTTATATTCTGGACGAGTCTCATACGATTTTCATGGATTCAGTTGAGTTGAGCCCTAATTTGATATATGAAGAGCAGCCGGTGGCCATTTTGCATACGCGGGTGAGGATTTTCAAGACTAAGGAGAACGCCTCAATAAATGTATAGTGGAGCCATAGTCCCGAGATTGAGGCAACATGAGTGATAGAGTCAGATATGCATGCCAAATACCCTCACCGGTTCGAGCCATCGAGTATATCCCTTATCTCATATTCGAGGACTAAAATTGTTTTTAGTAGAGGATGATGTATGACCTCAAAGGTCATCTTTGGCAATTCCGACCAAATTACAATTTTTCCCTTCCCAAAAGTTTCCTTAGTATTTTCTTGTCAGATCTAAAATTGAAATTTTGTAAACCTTATAAAAAGTTTGAGTTTTGCGAAAGAAAGAGTTTTAAAAGGCTTAAAGTTGAAAATTTTGAGTTTTGAGGTCATTTTGAGTTTCAAGTGTGAAATTGTAATTTTGTCAATTTCGTCAATTTCGGAATGATGAATAATGTTTAGGAGAACTTGCAGAACTGAATTTTGAGTTAAAATGGAGATTTTAGGCTCAAAGTTGCATTTTTAGTTCATTTTGGATCACAAGTTTGACTTTAGTCAGCATTCGGAGTACGGAGGCTCGGGTCGAAATTCCATTATTTCCACTGGTTCCAGATGGTGAAACTAACACAAGAAATGACTTCAGTAAAAAGTTTAGAGCTTTCAAGAGTATGTTGAGTTTTTGAGTCTAAAACTAGTTTAAAGAATCTTTCTCGGGTTCTAGGCTAAGGAGGTCTCAAATATGAATTTTAATGGTTCCATTTAGTATGGAACGTCATTTCTGGTAGGGTTCTATGTTTGGTTTGTGTTCATGGGGTTCTGAATGAATCTCGAGACTCATATTCATGATTGTTCTGTGGTGTAGAGTTGCTGATTTTGCTGGTTTCTGGTGCAATTACGTTACTTCTCCGCATTCGCATGGACTCATCTATGTTCACGGAGTGTGATGGCACTTAGACATCATGTTTGAAAAGCTGGGACCAATATTTGCAGAGTACAAGCAGCCATAACTCTGCACTCACAGATGAACAGTCTGTGTTCATAGATTGTTGAGACCCCTGAGTCTTCACGTTCGCATATATGGCTCCACATTCGCAAAGTACATTAAATACCTGAAATAGTAACTGGTTTAAAAAATGGATTTTATTTTATTTCACCATTTCAACACTCCAAGCTTCATTTTCAAGAGATTCTTCAAGATTTTTCGAAGCAAATCCATTGGGTAACTATTTCCTAACCCATTTCATTAATTTTCATTGATTAATTTGTGTTTTTAGCTTGTGAATTTGGTATTTTATTGGTGAAATTTAGAAAATTTTTGGTCTTTGATTCCTAATACTTATTTGATGATTTCTACTCATCTTAACTCCTTGAACTCCTTGTTACTTAGGAAACATTTTAATGTATTAATTTTTAGATTCCAACTACTTTTTCTGGCATGTAATTTCTGATCATTTTTCCCTTTTCATCCGAATTGATTGATTTAGTGTAATTGGATTCGTTTATGATTGTGATACTATATTTGAATAGATTTTTGTCATTTAAAGTATCATAGGAAGGGGAAAACTTTGGATTTGCCTTGATTCAAGACTTTATCTAAGGCAAGTGGACCTCTAACCTTTTGTTAAGTATGACTGAACCTTGTATGCTTTTATATTAATGGAATTGAGTATTTCAAAGACACATATTGGGTATAGATTTGTACCATTGCAGGCTTTGATTATTGAGTTTTGGTTTGAGAATTTGCGGAAGTTGCAAATTCTTATACTTGTGCCTTATTTGTTGGGATTGTAAACTAATTGTTGTTGATCTTAAGGTTTTAATGAGGTTGGTCGTATATTATGAATACTTGTGCAATTGATAATTACTCGATTTCTGTTGTTGAAATATATGATGCATATGGACATCTTGTATATTTCATTCGATGAACATGACTATTGTGACATTATTGTATGCTTGCTTGATGACCCATTGATGATGAAAAGTTGAAGAAAAATAGTTCAAGCTAGAGAAAAAGAAAAGAAACGAAAATATGAAGAGAAATTGTTTCTTGTAGATATGAAAGTAAATGCCTAAGGGAAATCATTCTAGTGGATAAATGGTCCAGGCGTGGCTTGTATGGGTTCCAATATGAGGTTATCAGTGGATGTGTATCGTAGGACAAACATGCATCATAATTATTTGATATTGCAACGGATTGGTACATCTCATGATGTTTATTCCATCTTATATCATTTCGTTTTGACATAATCCTATGTATGGCTTACGTGACAGTATGTCTATTGCTCTTTATGACTTATGTATTAGTTGGATATTCTGAGATTTGATGCTATATCTGTATTATATTCTCTTGATTCATTTATATTGTATATATACTGTGCTGGGCATTTTTGAGTACAGGGTTATAGTTCGATGGTATGTGGTTGGGAGTTAAGGAGTTGTGTTCTTCATTGCTTTACTCTATGTTAGTTCCATTTGCTAATTACCCTGTTGTTTGGAGCTAATCTTATTCAACATTTTTGTAGGTTGTGAGTCTGGTCCTCCTTGCTAGCTATTTTATACACAGGATCAAGCTTTGGATCTTCGAGAGGTTGTTGTTTGTCCTTTCAACAACCTTTCGTATATGTTTTGTTTTATGGACTAGACATTGAGACGTGTGCTTAATTTGAGTATTCTGTATGTAGAAGCTTGTACATGTGACACCAGCTTTAGGAATGTTGTAGTTTTGATTTCCTATGCTTATTTATCTTATTAGACTGTGTATTATCCGCTTTTATCATTAAGTTGAGTTGTTTAGGGTTGGGCTAACTCACCTTGGTGTGTAAGGTGAGTGCCATCACATCGATTTTTGGTCATGACAAAAACACATAAATGACTTGGAGGGTCATTATAACATCCATTATTATAGGAACTTTTGCTCGTGCTCGAGAAACATTAAAGATCATTTCAAAAAATATTCAAAATAGGAATGCCGCCATTTTGGGTGATACAAGCTATTTAAGCCATGAAACAATTCGCAATATTAAGTATACTTTCCGACCATTGTGCAAGATATTCAACAAAAATAAACCTCTAACATTCTAGCCTCAAAGACGGACTTTAACTCATCAAATTAAGTTTTCTCACCTACTCCATCAAATAAAGTTAATAAAATCACATATCTATCATGAAACAAGTGCCCTCACAAGAAGAAATAGTCCATACACTCAATTTGAAGAATTGAATATAGATTAAGGATAGGGCATCAAAGAACAATTCTCACGCTCACAAAAGAATTCACATGTATGCACAATGAACCATAGGTCTGCCATTATGTACATCTCCACTAATAAGCATGCTTATATCGAACCAAATAGGATTTTAATGGATTGTAATATTAGCTAGGGGAGGGGTAAGAAATTACATCATAGTGATTTAAACTTCCTTAGACACTTTGCACACCCCCTTTTTATTTTCTTTTAGACTTCATCAACCATTTTTTTAATCTTGTTTGTTTCAGTCTTCTCCTAAATTATTTTCACAAGTAACTCTCATCATATCAACAATACTTCAATCAAATTATTTTTTTCATATCCCATTATTTTTGCTTTTCTTTGCAATAGCCACCCCCAACTTAGCATTTTGCTTGAGTTGAGATGCACAATGTCCTATGATGAACCAGGCCAACTTATAGTAGCCATCCTCAAATTAGGTGTTTTTCCTATGTCGAGGTACACGATGTCCAAGGAGGGACAAGAACCAAAGTGAGAGTTACAAAAATAGTGGGAAGGTGAATTTGGATAATACAATGAAAGGGTCTATTTTAGGCTCAAAAGGGTTACTAGTGCAATAATATCTGAAAAAGCTAAATTTTACAAGACAAATAAAAGAAAGCCTACTATCATGTTCTTATCAAGCAATAGCTTTTTATTTCATTTCAATGTTCTTAGTAAGCAATAGCTTTTTATTTCATTTCAATAACATGCCGGGAAAGTTCTAGACTAAGATCCAAAATATAAAATATATATACAAATAACCTCACCACACAAGACAAAAGTCTCAATCAAGATGGATCAATTCTACTTTTATGATAGAAAGGGTCAAAACAAACTTATAAAATAAAAATAAGTTATATAAAAAGTAACAACTATGAGCCTAGGTGTCAAAAAATTTATTTTTATTTTATGCTCAAGCACTCAAAGAAAAATACTAATCAAAATCATGCTCAAATTATTTGTATCAACCAAGTTAAAAAAGTATTTTCTTTTCTCTCCAATAATATAAAATAAAATAAAATACTAAAAAT
>JAABOM020092921.1:0-28208 GCA_011800125.2 Solanum clarkiae | reverse complement strand
TATAATTTTGTTAGGTTATCATGTTATGAATCAAGTCATGTTATATTGAGATTGGTAATCAGGAATAGGTGTATTGTCTTATATAAATATCATTATAATTATATTATTTGAAGGATTTAAAATTTAATCCTAGACTTGAGATTTTGGAAATTAATAACAGAATTGGTTGATCCTTGGGTCTAGGCTAGACATATAGTAATATGGATATTGTGAGTTTTGAAATTTTATGGTGATAATTTACTTGACTAGATCATGGTGCTACGAATTCCATTCAAAAAAGAAAGGCCAAAGTGTTAGATTGACCGTGATTTGACTAAGGCAAGTCGACTTTCAAAACTTTGTAATTCTCGTAGAATTCTCAAATTTTTCTTTCTCCTACGTGTGATACGTAAAATATTTTAATATTATAAGAAATGAGATGATTAAAAATGTAAATGTGAGTTGGCGTGTTATTATGATACTTGAATTGATAAATATGGTTAAGTGATGAGAATTCATTTTTGATATATATATTGTTGTGGTTGGAGATAATGAGTGGATTTGTCTGTAGAATTCATATCATGTTCTAGGCCCCTTCTTCCCTTACCTAATGAAAGGAGCAGGAGAGCAAAATTGACCGTCTTCAAGCTGCCCAAACTCCAACCAGCTTTTTAGAAGATGTCTGCTGCGGATGTTTCCTATGGTTTACAGGCGAGAGAAGAGAGCATCACATCAAGTCAGTAAAGGGAAAGAGAAAGAGGGTCTTATGGAGGGAGGGGGGAGGGAAAAGGGCGGGGTCGGAATAGTATTGGATGAGAAAGCCTCTTTATCCGATTCATTCCATGACATGCATATTTGCATTGATTTTGGATATTGATATGAGTGACATGGAAAATATTGGGATCAAGGTCTTCACCGGTCGAGATATGATGCCGAGGTCTTTGCCGGCGAAATTACTATGTTGAAAGCTTTATGATGATATTGTGATGCCGAGGTCTTTGTCGGCAAATTTATGATGATATTATGATGCCGACATTTTTGCCGGCGATGATGTGATGTTGAGATATTTTTCAGTGATGTTGTAATGCCGAGGTCTTTGTCGGCGATTATTGCATAAGCATTGCATTTCACCCTTGCATATGATTGCATAGCATGATGTTATTCTTATGATTGATTATGTGATCATTTTTAGCTTGTGCTTTGGAATTGTGATATGGTGAAATACCATCTTTATTATGTATTATATATTGCTGGGTTGGAATAACTTTCTGTGCAGATTGTAGTCGTGGAGATTGATTGGGACGAAAGGAGTTTGTGTATTCTATTAGACTTCCTTTATTTTGTTAGTTGACTTTCTGGGTATCGTGTGGTATTTGGTACTCACCCCTTGCTTCTACACTTGTGTAGGTTGTGAGCCCAGACAGTGAATAGTATTTTCCTTGAACCTCCTAGGCATCCCAAGAGATGTAGAGAGGTAGATGTTGTCATCTGGCTGACTCTCTTATTCCTATTTTTTCTGTACTTGTTCTATTCGAGAAGAAGGACAATTTGGACTTGTATTTTTTCATTTTCTATATTGTTAGTGGCTTGTATCCGTGACAACCAAATCTTTGGTTGTTATTTAAGTTTATAAAAATTCTCAGCTTAGTTATCTACTCTAGTTAATTACTTCCGCGTGATATGTTTATTATCCCTTTGAGTTAAGGCTGACTTGTTCTGGTGGGATTGAGCAAGTGCTATCATGCTAATTTTTGGGTCGTGACAGGCGGCCAAGACATACCCTGAGCTCACCTTCAAAGTAAGTAAAATAGATAAAAATGTAATAGGTGGAAGGATGGTGGGATGTTCTTGGAAGATAGGACTCATCACAATAAGAAAAACTTGAGACCCGAGCTAAACGTCGCACAGTGGATGATCGTAGTCCTCGGTCCCTACATGGTGAGCTCATTTAGGAAAAAGTAAGTGTTAGTACGTTTGAATGTACTAAGTATGCGGGATGCAATGCATATGACTTACCAAACCTGCATTCAATGTTAGATGACAAGGGAACATAATATAGGAAGAGATGTATAGAAAGAGGTATAGTATACAATATGCCGTGAAACAAATGATGCGTGACATGTATAATGTTCGTGTATAATGGGGATGAGACCTCAACCGACATGAGTAAGACCAATAAAGATACTACTTGGATTCTCGATGAAATCCCCTCACTGGTAAAAAGGTGGTCTACTTTCCAAAGGTAAATCATATTTCACCTTACGGGCTCTCCTATTTCATATGTAGTAACCTTCCTTATGAGCACTCCCATTTCTGATAGGATTTTCACACAATATTGTATCACATTATACTTCACCTTATGCGTACTCCCATTTCGTATGAAGCAACCTTCCTTATGGGCACTCCTCTTTCAGATAGTACAGGATTCTCATAACCTATGTTAGGCACATAGTTCAAGAAAAGAGAGGGAACCCTCAATCCATCGGTGCTAAGTCATTATCCCACAAGAATACCTATGAGTATACATAGTATCCAAAGAGGCAATAGTTATTTCAAATCCGTTCAACGCACATTTAAGCTCAAAACCAAACACCATTCTAAATAATTCATACTTAGGCTCAAATGTCAAATTGTAAATCATAATTCTTAATACTCATGTATAGGAATAGCTCATTCGTATATACAAAATGGTGGAAGTACCCAAAATTCTCAAAGAGCCATAATCAATAGACATATATGATCACATTCTTGTCATGACCAATATTTTATCAAAATCACATACATAAACATAATTGGGATTAACCCACTTCATAATTTTCATAAAAATTCATTGTTCATGAATGCATATGCTATGGATGAGATGAGAATGACATGGGTAATTAGATTCAATCTAAATTCTATAATACATTATAAAATTCAAGTAAAAACATTAGTAAAATTTACATTTAAAAATATAATATAGACTACTTATGCATAAATCAAGCTTTGAAGAGGACATGCACATTCATATCTTCATAAATTCAATGTTGTAAACAATCATAGTAGAGTTTAAAGTGACTTAAAATCATAAATAAAGTACAACTCACACATCAATTGACTTTAAATAATTGAAATAATGAAAATCCATATTTAAAGTAAGTTTAAATTCATAAAATTTTGCTTGAAAAGAGTTTAGGTCTCCTTGATTGAAAGGAACCAAGGATCAAAACCCACATACCTTGACAAATGGAGAAGTTTCAAGAGAAATTTGAAGAAGAAATGAGCTTTCCTTGATTCCTAAGTTTACAATCCACAAAAGTTCTTTGAGGGAGGCTTGAGAGAGTTTTCAAATGTGAGGAATGAATTTGAATGTAAGGAATATAGTTTAGGTCAGTAAGAAGTCTTTAGGTAGCATAGGAAGTCCCAAAAGACCTTTAGAATAAACTATACTTATAAAAATACTATTAATGAAACGAGTTGAAAAATGCATGTCACCACTTCAAGGAAGGGTACATGGTCCCTGTGACACTACACGCACCGTGTACTTACCCGTAAACCTACACTTAGAAAAATTTTGCTCATTGAAGTTCCGACGAAATCGACATCATAGAAGGGCCACACAGATCATATAGTGTCAAATGGACTATGGCACTGCCAGTGTCGCCTCCCTTAGACAAAAAAAAATCTTCCACGATAAGTTACGAGATGGTGATTCTGCACTTAGAAATATTTTCACTCTAGAAGCCATACGGACGGCCTCATGGGCCATGTCATACTACACGAGCCGTGTGAGGCCCGTGTGACCATAATTGGTCCCAAAATTATGGGACTTCAAGCCAAGGCCACCACACAACTTACCACACGGTCCGTGAAGTGTCACACGGACTGTGAGGTGTCCAAGTATGGTGTGCGTTAGTTGTAATCACCACATTTAGGAGAAAACCAACTTCCAAAGGCCAAGGGACACTTCAGGGACTCCCACACAGACCGTCTGACCTCACATGGGCAATAAGGTCTCCCTTGAAGTGTCACGTTGGTTCAATGTCCTCCAAAATGAATTTTTCAAGCTCCGATAAGATTGTACAATGTCCTGGGTCCTTACATCATATACCCCTTGGAACATTCATCCTAGGATGTGCAAGAACAAGGAATGAAAGGCTTGACTTGTAGAATGAAACTTCCAAACACAAAATACAATGCATGACCCATCATTTGAAAATCATATAGTCCTTAAAATTGTATTGAAACATATTCAAACCATAAAAAAACATTATAGAAACCATTTTCGTGCACATGTATGCAGTCCATGCCATGAAGACCACTTAGAAGAGGAAGGACCTAATACCTTAGGCTTAAGTAGAATGAAAAAGATGGGGATATCGTCATATCATGTCCAACTCTGCCTCCCATGTAGTGGTCTCCGTATGTTGATTTCTCCATAGTACCTTAACTAAATCCACAACCTTGTTAAGAAGCCATTTCACTTGCCTATCCAAAATCTCCACTTAAATTTCCTCATAAGATAAGTTCTCCTCAACCTCAACACTTTCCAAAGGCACAATGGCACTTGGATCACCAACAAATTTTCTCAATATGGATATATGGAAGATTGGGTGAACGGAGCTCAGCGGCTGAGTGTGAGACCCCAATTATGGGTCGTGGACTGCAATACGACCCGTAAAGCACCTTTTGTATGTCGTGCTGACCAGTTCTCCTATTTTGTTTAGGACTTGAATTTTGATTATTATAAATAGGTGTTTAGGTTATTTTTGAGAAGTTTTCGCCTAGTACTCAGAGAAAAATATTTAGAGAGAGAAAATTGTAAGATCATATTAGAGAGTCTTTGAGAACACTTGTGTTTGAATTTCATCCTTAAGCTTATGATTCTTATTGAAGTTGGATTTCGCTTGTTCGTAATTATATTGTGTAAGTATTCAATTATGTCTTCTCAATTCATAATTCTTGCATCTAAAAATAGTATGAGTAGCTAAATCCACAACTGCGAACCATGAAGAACTAACAAAGTAAAACAAGATAGTTCATGATTCTTGGAAAGTACATATGCATATATTAATTAACTCTCTTCATTTGGCATGTTTTCTAGTAGTGGCCAACATTAGAACCTGCTTAGTGTTATTGACTGGACCAAGGTAGTAATGAATAGGAAAAGAGATAAATTAATAAGATTTGATTGATGTGTTCTCGTCTAATCAATCAAACTGGTCCAAGAGGAGGTTGTACTGGGAGTAATAGGTATGGGTTAGTGATACAAACTATGGAGATGGGTCAAGTCGCACGGTGAAATTCATCTCTCACCTTTGATCAAAGGGCTTGGTGAACATAATTTATAGTCCTGCATGCTACACACTAGAAAAGACATAGCTTATCAGGTGATACTAAGTTGGGGAATCATAGGGAACACAATACCCTAGTTTCTCTCCATATTGATTTTTCTCTTGTGATAGTTAGTTTAGTTTATTTCTCATTGATTATTGTAAATCTCCGCCCCTTGGGGAAGTAAGTTGGTTAATCATTCTGATTGCAAATTGGTGAATTCTCTTGAGACTATGCATTTCCTATGGGTTCGACCTAAACCTTTGATAGGTTTTATTTCTTAACAGCGATATCTTTATCCTCTAAAAAAGAGGTGTAACTTGGGCGAAATTAGGGCGTGCCTCAGTGTTCATATTAGCATAAAACTCTCAGACCATGCTGAGGTTGTAGGGCAGAGCCTCTTCAAAGAGGAAGTTCAAGTGGTAGTCCATGCATCGTTGCTAAATCCGAGGATAGTCCCTCATAAGGTGTCAACAACAATGGCCATATCAAGGAAGTACTTAGTCTCGTTATGGAACTGATACCAATGCAGGCCTTCCCTGCAAACCTCCTTAACCACAAAGTGAGGTCTTTGGCCCCTGAGAGGCTCCAGGGATTTGGGCACCTCCCGGATATCCTAGGCACCTCTCTGGATACTTAAGGATCCTGCCCCTCCGATCTGTCCAGTATGACAAGGTCTAAAGGCCATGTTATCCTACAAAAATAGATAAACATCGTCAACATATGCATAATACATAGCCCCTGTTACACAAAGACAAGTCACACCCGACCCCACACTTAAATTCAAGCCACGAGGTGAGAGGGTACCCAAACTTCCAAACTCACTCTGGGCAACCACTATAAAATTCGATAGCACTACCCAATGATTTGTCCAATAATACGTATCCCATGCTACAATTCTAACACCATCATCACCCCAAAAAAATAACCATAATATACAAGACATTAACAACAAGCATTCAACCCAAACAAGTGAATTTAGCAATAATCAAACCACAAGGGCAATAATCATGGCATCATTCTTAACTAACTACCCCACACTTCAATTTTTACAAAACACTACAATAATTCATCAATATATGAACAATTTAAGCCGAAGAAATAAAATCTCTATTTTTTCCCAAATTTAACCGTAATTTTGGCCTAAGGTTTGCACTCACCAACATTTAGCACAAAATTAACTTCATTCAAGAAATTAGGCTTAAAATTGCAACATGCAACAAAATCATGCAACAATTTTCACAATGTCACGACCTAAGCCTAAGGCCTAGATGTGTCATGGTGAATGGAAACTGGAAGGGACCCCAAATAAGCCTCTTAGCATATCAATTACACATCTTTGGTCGCAGAAGCAAATTAAGTAAAAATAAGAGATATAATAAAAAGAGAAGTGGGACTAAGGGAAATCTTAGTATTCATAAAAGCATAAAATAGTCAAGTTCATAGCATAAATACATCACAATACCCAACAACACCTCTATCATGGAATAGAGCGGGGGCTAAGACACTTTCCGAGCTCACCCTCATAATAACAAATGTTCAACACAAAGAAGTCTCAAAATAGCAAGAGTAATGTAGATAGTGTCCTCGGACTTGAGGACTCACCAATGCTTAACTCCGAAGTACCGAACTAGCCACATAGAGGATGATCAAAAGAAGCTTCGGTTCCTACATGTTAATATCATGTAAGCATAGAGTATGCGTTACTACGTTAGAATGTACTAAGTGTGTGGGATGCAATGCTACAATATAAGCCAATATAGTCAAAATGCATAATCATAAGCAAAAGATATATGATCTCAATGTGGCATTCATGATCAATGCTCATAATAAAATATGCTTGTAAAACTTTTAACTTGCATAGTACATAATACATGTGTGGGAAGAGACCTTAACCAACATAGACCAAGCGAGCTACTACTTGGAATCCAAGGCATGTCACCCCCTTGGTAAGTTGATCGACGCATGTCACCCCATCGACAAGGTGATCGAGGCATATCACCCCCTCGACAAGGTGTGGCTACATTCCATGGTAGCCATATAATGAATAATCTGAGGCATGTCATCCCCTCGTCAAGGTGATTGAGGCATGTCACCCCCTCAACAAGATGTGGTATAACTAGATGGATTCACTAGAAAGCCATAAAAGAGATCATGTATAATCCTATAGTGGCACATAATTTAGAGACCAAGACTTTATATAAGGACCCCTTGAGTCGGGCTCCCATCATAATTTTCAATTGGTGCTAAGTCAAATCCCACGAAATACTTGAAGTAATTATACTTTTATCATAACATGAATAACTTGTAAGAAACATGATAACATGACTTGAGTAGCTCATAAACATGTTTGACCTCTGATAGTGAGCCTAGCTTGAACATGAAAGTGGATAATAATCATACATTATCCCTTGCTTTAACATGAGTGGCTCACAAGAGGTGAAAATCATGAAATAGGGATTAACTTGATACTTGCAACATCATAAATACTTTTCATGAATTCTATACATACTTGAAAGCCCTAAATCATCATAAAGTCACTTGACTTGTAAATCATGTAATAGATTATCAATAACTTGAGAATTCTTTGATATTTTATCATACACATGGTGGGTTCATAATACTTATCCAAAACCACGCAATTCAAGAGTGAAATAAGATGAGTAAACTCAATGAATATGAACCCACCAACATGTAGTAAAACCCTCATGTAGGGTATCTTGAAATCCATTACAAAAGCTCATGATAAATCATAGCTTCATAGCTCAAAACATGCATAGTCCCAATAGAAATAATCAAATCATGGTATAAGCTTGAAATAGATAGTAATGCATAATCAATCAATATTTCATAAAACCCCAACATAATTATGCTCATAATTCATAATATAAGACACCAATAGGTAATACAACTTGAAAATATGTAATTTTCATAAAAAGGGAAGGTTAGGCTCTATGGGTGAAAGGGACCCAATGGATAAAACCCACATACCTTAAACCTTGAATTCTTTGAGGTGAACTTCAAGTCGTTTTAGAACTTGAAATGAATCATTGAGTTCGAAAGTTGAGCTTGAGATCCTTAGATTTGAATGAGAGAATTGATAGAGTCTTCAGAGGGGTTTGAGAGAGGGTTTTGTGAGTTATAGAGTTGAAAAATGGCTAAGTATGGGTGATTTCATGCTTAAGTGGGCATGGGGCTACGACCCTAATGCCCTTGGCCAAAATAGAAAAAGTAAGGAATATATTGTACGGGTCCGCATCTAGTCTGTGATGCAAATCAAACATGAAGGAGGAATTAATGATCCATGCCCCTGGCACGTCGCGTCCAGGGCGCGAATGCTCTCCAGAAATAAGAAATTAGCAAAAATTATTTTTCGCTACGGGTCCTGTAAAATGTGGGTTCTGACCATTTTCCACCAAATTTTGCCCTCGATCGAGAATATGAGGTCGGATTTTCAATATCATGCATAGATTTTGAGATATATAGAAATTATAATTATAAGGCATTTCGAAGAACATTTTTGGGCGTTTCAATATCTCCCCCTTGGGAACATTCGTCCCCGAATGTCAACGAAACATGCATAAGAGAAATAATCATGAAGATTTCAGCCCAAGATGAATGCAACAAATGCATTTAAATATTTTTTTCACAAATTTCAACATGAATGTCAAAAATCACCATAAACATATTACCATGAACATGAATGCATGCAGGATGACATAATGGCTGAAACTTAAGACTTGAAATCATATATGGGACCTAAATTAGTACCTTCAACTTGAGTAGAGTGGAAGAGATATGGGTACCTCTTTCTCATGTCTGCCTCAGCTTCCCATATGACACTTTTAACTAGTTGATTCCTCCAAAGGACCTTGATGGAAGCTACATCTTTGTTTCTCAACCTTTTCACTTGTCTATCCTAAATCCTCAATAGGACCTCCTCATAGGTCAAATTATCTTCTACAACACCCACAATATCTAAGGGCGCTATAGCACTTGCTTCACCCATACACTTTCTCAACATGGACACATGGAAGACTGCATGAACCATATTCATCTCCATAGACAACTCCAACTCATAAGCAACCTTACCAACTCTTCTCAAAACTCTGTTTGGACCCACAAACCTTGGGATCAATTTTCCTTTCTTGCCAAACCGGACCACACCCTTCATGGGTGAGACCTTCAAGTAAATCAAATCACCAACCTTAAACTCAAGACCCATTCTTCTTACATCGAAGTAGGACCTTTGTCTACTTTGGTTGTTTTAAATCCCTCCCTTATCAACTTCACCTTCTCCAAGGCCTCCATGACCAAATTTGGACCTAGCAAAGCCATCTCCCCCACTTCAAATCACCCAATTGGGGATCTACATTGCCTATCATATAAAGCTTCAAAGAGAGCCATACCAATGCTTGAGTGGTAGCTATTCTTCTAAGCAAACTCAATAAGTGGAAGATGTTCATCGCAACTACCCTTAAACTACACAGCAAAAGCTCTAAGCATATACTCAAGGGTTTGGAGAGTCCTCTCAGCTTGACCATCCATTTGAAGATGAAAAGTTATGCTAAGCTTAACCTTGGTACCAAGACCTCTTAGGAAGGACCTCCAAAAGTAAGAAGTGAATTGAGCACCACGATCCAAAATGATAGACAAAGGCACCCCATGCAATATAACCAACTTTTTCATTCTATCCAACACAACCCAAATAGAGTCAAAGTATTTTTTAGTCTTAGGCAATCCAACCACAAAATTTATGTTGATCTCTTCCCACTTCTAAGTAGGAATTTCTATGTTTTAGGCTAGGCCCTCGGCCTTTGATGTTTTCCTTTCACTTGTTGGTAATTGTGATATCTGGATATGAACTTGATAATATCTCTCTTCATACCACCCCATCAATACACCTCCCTCAAGTCTCTATAAATCTTTGTAGAACCGAGGTGAATAGAATAGGATGAATTATGTGCCTTCTTCAAGTCAACTCCCTTAAGTCATCAATATTAGGCACACATAACCTACCTTAGTATCTAAGGGCACCATCTCCCCCTTGGGAGAAAACCTTCACTTTACCATCTTTCACCAAGGCTTCAACTCTAACAGTGGGTGGTCAAGATCTTGTTTTGACTTTACCTCCTCAATCAAAGAAGATTTAGAATCATCAACAATCACTACACCACCATTTTCAACTTCATCCAACCTAACCCCCAGTCTAGCCAACCAGTGAACTTCTCTAGCCACCTCTTTGCCACCATCATCAATATGAGCTAGACTATCCATGGACATTCCATTTAGAGCATCTTCCATAACATTAGCATTGTCGGGATGATAATGCACACTCATGATATAATATTTAAGGAGCTCTAACCACCTTCTTTGTCTCAAGTTAAGATCTTTTTGGGTGAACACATACTGGAGACTCTTGTGGTTGGTAAACACATCAACATGAACCCTATACAATTAATCACACCAAATCTTCAAAGAAAACACCACGGCCACCAATTCAAGATCATGGGTGGGATAATTCTTCTTATCCACCTGAAGTTTTCCAGAGGCATATGATATCACCTTGCCATTTTGCATCAAAAAAAACCCCAAACCAATCCTTGAGGCATCACAATATACTACAAATCCTTCAAACCCTTCCGGTAGAGCCAAGATAGGAGTGGAGACAAGCTTATCTATCAAAGTTTGCAAAACACTTTTCACATTCATCGACCTACATGAATTTTTCCTTCTTTTGGGTCAACCTTGTCATAGGAGAAGCAATAGAAGAAAAGACATTTACAAACCTTCGGTAGTAACCTGCTAAACCCAAGAAATTCCTAATATCCGATGGAGTCAAGGGTCTAGGCCAATTCCTAGTCACTTCCATCTTCTTAGGATCCACCTTAATGCTTTCACCTGACACTACATGCCTTAGGAAAGCAACCTCTTTCAACCAAAAATCATATTTTTCATACTTAGCAAACAACCTCTGCTCTCTCAAGATTTGCAACACCTCCCTCAAGTGACTCACATGCTCTTCCTCACTCTAGGGATAAATTAATATATCATCAATGAAAACCGCCACAAACATGTCAAGGTAGGGTTTAAAGACCTATTTCATGAGATCCATAAATATAATCAGTACATTAGTCAACCCAAAGGACATAACCACAAACTCAAAGTGCCCATATCTAGTCCGAAAAGTCGTCTTGGAAATGTCACACTCCCTCACCTTCACTTGGTGATATCGGGACTAAAGATCAATCTTAGAAAAGTGACTAGCCCCTTGTAGTTGATAAAAGAGGTCATCAATCCTTAGTAGAGGGTACTTGTTATTTATGGTAACCCTATTAAGTTGTCGGTAGTCAATGCACATTCTAAGAGAATCATCCTTTTTATTCACAAATAACATCGGCGCACCCCAAAGTGACTTACTAGGCCTTATGAAACCCTTCTCCAACAAATCCCTCAATTGATCTTTAACCCTTCAATTCCACTGGGGCCATAAGGAAGGGGGAATTGAAATGGGTTGAGTATCGAGAAGGCGGTCTATACCAAATCTATTTCCCTTTCGGGAGGAGCATCAGGAATCTCATCGGGAAAGACAAGAAGAAACTCGTTGACCATCGAAAATGACTCAATAAAAAGGACTTTGGACTCAACATCCCTAACACTCACAAGATGATAAGGGCAACCCTTAGAAATCAACCTTTGGTATTTAGTACAAGAAATGAATCTACCCTTGACCACCATATCACGATTTTACCACTCAAGGATGGGCTCACTATGGAATTGGAATTTAACCCTATGGTTCTATAATAAATAGAAATATAATATGCATGCAACCTATCCATCCCAAGAATGATATCAAAATCCACTATATCTAATTTAACTAAATTACAAAGGCAAGACTTTATGAAATATTGACACGGGATAATTTGCATAGATTATTTTAGCAACAATGGAATCACCAACAGTGTGGACACTTCATATGATTCACACAACAATTTGGGACTGAAATAAAGCTTTTTGGCAACAAAAGGAGTAATGAAACAAAGAGTGGCATCCGGATCTATCAATGTATACACATTAAAATCAAAAGCCTTTAACTTACCGGTAACAACGTCGGGCACTTATCCACCCCTTGCCTTCCTTGAAGAGAATAGAACCTATTTTGCCTTGGAGCACCCCTTTGTTGGCCTCCCTTTGCCCTTGGACCCGCATTAGCACATTGGCCTTGACGACGACTATCTCTACCTTTGTTTTGATCATGAGGACAATCAACAACCTTATGAACCACTTCACCACAACCATAGCAAACAAAGGATAAATTATGATGGAAAAATTAAGGAAAACATTGTACTGGTCCGCATCCAGTCCACGATGCTCTCTAGAAATAAAAAATTAGTGAAAATTATTTTTCGCTACGGGTCCTCTAAAATTTGAGTTATACCCATTTCCCACTCAATTTTGTTCCCTGATCAAGAATATGAAGTTAAATTTTTGATATCACACATAGATTTTGAGATATATGGAAATTACAATTATGGGGAATTCTGAAGTACATATTTTGGGCGTTTCAGACAATGAACAAGTTAACCCACGTAATTTCACCCATAGTACCCAAAAATAGTCATACCCAAGCAATACCTAAGAATACATAGGTGAAGAACATGTACCTTAGTTGAGATTGTAAGAGAAACGAAGAAAGAACCTCGTGGGACTTGAAGTGCGACGCGGATTTGTTTGAATATTGGTGTATCGAAGTGAAAATGAGAGAAAAATGGGAGGGGGAGGGTTTTTCGCGACCTGCATGAGTGAAAAATGAAGAAAAAGATATGGGGGGAGAGGTCTAACTAGTGAGGAATGGGTCTGGTTGGAGCCCAAAAATTCACGAAAAACAATACTGGTCCGCGACGCGGACTGGATGTGGACATGTACTTGTTATTTCTTTTGTTTTCACATTTTTATTAACTTACCTGAGGAATCTAAAAATAAACATCTCTGAGACAGATTCACAGCGCGTGTTTGTTACGTACCCTTACAGTTTCGGGGTCTAAAAAATTTTATTTTTTGAGCACCGAACCCCATAAAAATTTTTGAACACCTGAGTATGATACAAAACGTGAAACAAGTTAATCCGGACAAGAAAAATAAAAAACTATCAAACTAATTGATGAGAGTTCAAGACGTAAAAATTTTGCATTGGAGTAGTGGAGGTCCACGATGCGTACTAGTTGCGGTTGCAACACTTTGTCCAAAATTTTTATTTTTTATGGGATTTTTTTATGTGTGTATGTGCGTGTGTGTTTTTGAAAAATAAATAGAAACTACAGATGCCTCACCACAGGTTGCCTCCCGTGTAGCATCTTTTTATTATCATGGCACGACTCAGAAACATTCAGCTCATCATTGGCCAAATCCATGGCCTCTTCATTATGACTTGTGTGCTCACCATAATAGTGTTTGACACACTACCCATTAACCAAAGAATTTTGGTTCATGGCTCCCTCTCTCAACTCAACAGCACTGTGTGTAACCACATTCGCCATAGTGTATGGCCCGCTCCATTTTGACCTCAACTTTCCTAGAAATAGTTTAAAATGAGAGTTAAACATAAGTACCTATTGTACATGCTCAAATGTATGCTAGATAATGTGCCTATCATGCCATTTCTTCATCTTTTCTTTGTAGAGCTTAGCATTTCCATATTCTTGGCGCGGGAATTCATCCAACTCCTCTAACTATTCTAATCTTTTGCACCCTACGAGCTCTGGATCGAGATTGAGCCTTTTGATAGCCCAATACGCTTGGTGCTCAAGCTCGATAAGGAGGTGACATTCCTTACCATGAACCAACCTATAAGGACAAGTGTCGATCTGGGTTTTATAAGCCATCCTGTATACCTACAAGGCCTCATCAAGTCTAATAGACCAATCTTTCCTTGTGGCATTGACAGTATTTTGTAGGATTTGTTCTACTTCTCGATTCGACATCTCTACCTGACTACTCGTCTATGATGATATGTAGTGGCTACCTTGTGCCTCACTCTATACTTAGCTAATAGATTCTTCACTATCTAATTGATGAAATATGTGCCTCCATCACTAATGATGGCTCTCGGAGTCCCAAACCTTGTGAAGATCTACTTCTTCAGAAACTTACTTACCATCTTAGAGCAATTTGTGGGCAAAGCTGTCACTTCCACCCATTTGGGAACATAATCAACCGCAAGCAAGATGTAGTGATTACCAAAATAGGGTAGGAATGGACCCATGAAGTCCATCCCCCATACATCAAAGATTCCCACCTCCAAAATGTTGTTCATAGGAATCTCATGACTCTTAGTGATGGTGCCAGTCTTCTGACATGCATCATATCCTCTCACGAATTGTATAACATCCTTGAAGAAAGTTGTCCAAAAGAAACCCGACTGTAACACTTTGTGTGCTATTCGCTCTACTCCATGATGTCCTCCATAGGGTGAAGCATGAATCTCTCAAGTATCTTCCGCATTTCTGTCTCAAGAACATACCCTTTGACCATTTTGTCAGCACCCTGCTTGAAATAATATGGCTTATCCCAGATGTACCCTTTTGTAACATGAGCCAGACGCTTCCTCTTCTGAGAGTTAGCATATGGGGGAAATAACCCACTTACCAGGTAGTTGATGATAGTATAACATGGCAGCTCATCTACTTCTAAAGCCAGTAGTTGCTCATTCGGGAATTCTTTCTTAATCTATTATTTCTCACCTATGTGAGCATCATTCTCCAAGTGAGACAAGTGATCATCAGTCTAGTTCTCACACCCTTTTTGATCCTTAATATCAATTTTGAACTCCTGAAGTAACAGGATCAATCTAATTAACTAGGGTTTAACATCTTTCCTGTTTAAAAAGTATTTAACCGCTGCATGAAGTGAATACTATGACTTTGGTGCACACCAAATAGGATCTGAACTTGTCAAACGCATATACTAGTGCCAATATCTTCTTCTCAGTAATAGTGTAGTTGCATTATGTTGCATCCAGGGTCTTACTAGCATAGTATATAGAGTGGAGCACCTTGTCCTTGCACTGCCCCAACACTGCTCTCATAATAATGTCACTAGCATCACATATAAGCTCAAAAGGGAGATCCTAATTAGGTGTTATCAATATGGGTGCTTCGACTATCCTCATCTTCAGTGTCTAAAATGCCTGCAAACTTGAAGCATCAAAATAAAAGATACCTCTTTCTCCAGTAGAGCATATAGTGGCTTTGCAATCTTCTAGAAGTCCTTGATGAATCTGTGGTAGAACCTCGCATGCCCAAGAAAATTGCGGACTCCTTTGACTGACACTAGTGGAGGTAGCTTTTCTATCACCCCAATCTTTTCTTGATCTACCTCTAACCTATGCTTTGATACCTTGTGTCCTAAGATTATCCCTTCCTTTACTAGGAAGTGACATTTTTCTCAGTTAAGGACGAGGTTAGTCTCTTCACATCGAGCTAGCACCCTGTCGAGATTGTATAGACATACCTCGAATGACTCTCCAAAGACTAAGAAATCATCCATTAAGACCTCTACAAAATCCTCCACCATGTCATGGAATATAGCTATCAAGCACCTTTGGAAAGTGGTTGGTGCATTGCATAGGCTGAATGACATGTGTTTGAATACATACGTCCCATAGGGATATCTGAAAGTGGTTTTTCTTAGTCCTTGGGTGTTGTTGTACTTTGATTATTATACACTGAGTACCCATCCAAGAAACAATAATACTCTTGCTCGGCTAGGATATCTAACATCTGATCAATGAATGGGATTGGATAGTGATCCTTCCTAGTGGCATCATTCAGTTTTCTGTAGTCCATGCATATACGCCACCCTTTCACTGTTCTGGTCAGAATGAGCTCATTCTTCTCATTCCTGATAATCGTCATCCGCCCTTTCTTGGGGACACACTACATTGGGCTTACCTACTTGCTATCTGAGATGGCAAATATGATACCTGCATCTAGCCACTTTATCACTTCTTTCTTGACCACCTCCTTCATGATTGGACTTATCCTTCTCTGTGGTTGGGCCACTAGCTTGTGGCCCTCTTCCATAAAGATCTTGTGCATACACAGGGCTGGGCTAATGCTATGGATATCTGACATTTTCCAACTTATTGCTCTTTCCTCCATTTTAACACGGCTATAGCAGCTTCCACTTAGGCCGCAGTCAATGAAGAAGATAAGATTACAGGTAAAGTGTTATTTTCACCAAGAAAAGCATACCTGAGATGTGATGACAATGGCTTCAACTCTAGCTGAGGAGCTTTTTTGACTGAGGGTTTGGGTAAAGGACCCAATACCCTATTTAGGGGTTCAGTTGCTTTCTTTATCATGCTGACATTGTGGTTATTCAACACACTTTCAATTTCTCTATCTTCTACATCATCCACAAGCCCTTGATTCAGCAACACCATGGTTGGAGGATATTTAATCTCCACTTGGCTTACTGCAACTGATGTATCCAACATTGTGATGGCTGCCAAGTCCTCATATGCAGCGGGTAACTTTGAAGTTGTATACATATAAAAAACTTCTACCTTATCATGGGCTCGGCAAGTCCTCAATCAGTGCCCCTCCTGTTACTAGGAAGGGGTGTCCAAGAATGAATAAAACCTCTGGGTTAGCTTCAAATACAAGATGACAAAGTCCATGGGGAAGATGAGAGATCCACTTGGACTAAGACATCATCTATAACACCATTTGGCCTTACTATAAAACCATCAGCCAATTGTAACAAGATGTTAGTGGGCTTAGGATTTCCAAGCCCCAGCTTCAAGAACATAGAATTGGACATAAGATTGATATTCGCACCCAGATCACATAAACCTCTGGCATTTAAACAATTCCCAATCCCCACTTGTACAGTGAAGCTCCCAGGTTTCTTCAACATGGTTAGTAATTTAGCTTTTTTAAGAATCCTGGAGCTGCACTCTTCCATAAGTGTCACAGTCTCAAACTCAGCCAACTTATTCTTGTTGGCCATAATATCCTTCATGTACTTAGCATACTTCGGGATCCCTTGCAAAACATCAATAAGAGGTAAGTCAATCTATACTTGTCTCAAGAGCCCAATGAACTTCTAGAAGCACTCATCCTCCTCCTTTTTTTTTAGCTTTTGAGAAAAAAGGGAGGAGGCTTAGGCATTGGAATAGCTTCGCCATTGGGTGGGCTGGGATTGGCTGCCTCATCACTCTGAGCAATGCTTGATTCAGTTCCATCTCTATTCTTTGGGACCAACTCAGCCAATGGTCTACGACTTCTAGTGCTGACTGCATTTACCTAGGGTTGGGGTCAGTATTCCCTGGCAAGCCTCCTTGAGGTCTGGAATTTACTGTGCTTTCCAATTGCCTCAACTGCTTCTCTAAGTTTTGTAGACCCTACTTATTCTGACAAATTTCATCCTCATGCCTTTGCTGGTTTGACAAAATTTGTCTCAGCACCTTACTATCAGTCATTTTGTTCGGGTTTGGCTTGCGTTACGGACTGCTGCATCTACTGATTATAATACACATTGCCACCTTGTGGTCTATGCTGAGGTGGTCCCTGATTCTGCTGATTTTCATCCCAAGAGAAGTTTGGATGGTTCCTCCAATTTGGGTTATAATTACTCCCCTAACCTTGATACCCACTCTATTGGCATTGCCCACAAAGTTTACAGTTTAAGGATTAGATCTACAAAATTCTGCAGTGTGGTTGAACTATATTTACTGGAGCTGGTTGTTGGCCCAAAGACAGGCTGTTGAAGTCAGTTGTCATCATATTCTGCATTGCTAACATTTGAGCTTGCAGGGCAGTCAATGCATCCACCTCCAATATATCAGCCTGCTTTTAAACTACTGGCCTGCTAGATCCTCCATTCTACTCAGGATTACCTTATGCAATACGATTGAGGAGAGCATACAACTCGTCGTATGTCTTCTCCAGTGTTTGTCCACCTGTAGTAGTATCCAGAAGAATCTTGGTGTTAGGTTCCAAACCTCCAATGAAGGTACAGACCAACACCTTATTAGCCTGACAATGATAGGGGCAATTAATGAGAAGAGTTTTAAACTTGTCCCAAACTTGATATAAGTTTTGACAATTAATGAGAAGAGTTTTAAACCTGTCTTAAGCTTGATATAAGTTTTCTCCAGGTCTTTCTTTGAAGCTCAGAATCTCACTTCTTAGTTTAGCTGTCTTGCCAGATGAGAAGAATCGAGTCAGGAAGTTTCTAGCCAGCTCATCCCAAGAAGTGATGGAGTTGGGTGGCTTAATTTGTAGCCAATTTCGTGCTTCCCCCAATAATGAAAAAGGAAACAAGGTCATTGTTACATAGTCATTGTTCACCCTTATGAGGATGAAAGTATCAACAATCTTGAAGAAGTTTTGAAGATGGACCTATGGGTTTTCGTGTGACAATCCAGTAAACTGCCTGGTGGAGTGTAGTAATTAGACCATGTTATGTTTGAGCTCCCATCGACCACCAGGCTCTAACTTCTGAAAACAGCTAGTGACATTTGTAGTGCATGGGATTTCCATATCCCTGACTGGCCTAGGCATTGCTGCTGGTGCGGGTGGATTCGGTTCAGCCATTTCTTCTCGCATAGGTTCAACATCTTCTTTATTGTCTTTTTGGTCTTCCTATTCAATGAGTTGAATCGGCCAAATTGGGTACAAGAGACATGCCCTCCTTTTTGATCGGCGGAAGCAAGAGTCTAGTTCCTCCAGTGTAGCAAACTGAATACCTGCAAAAACAGCACGACTAAGATCAAACGCAGTAAAAACAACAAAAGAAATCAACCCAAAAAATTAACTATCTTCTAACTTTAAATCCCCAGCAATGGTGCCAAAAACTTATTGCTCCCCGGTGCATACAGGTGTACGTGGTCTTAACACGTAATATAGTGGCCCTTATCAGGAGCCAAGATGTCTAAACTAAGGGATTTAAACCAAAATCAATTAATAGTCCAAGTTATTATGTTAAGTGTGTCTGTGTTGAAAATGATGAAAAGATTGAGTGGAAAATTCAAGTAACTAATTAAAACTACTATAATTAACTGGTTTCTTATGAACTATCAGATTACGCATGGTTTCGGAATTGTAACCTTGTTGAAGCAATTCTAGACTCAATACTTGCACTTATGTCTGGGTTTCCTGATTACTAATTCACAGGATTAAAATTATCTAAATAGGATTGCACGCCTCTGCCATCCTATCTTTATTAACTGTCTAGCTACATCGTTGAGCAGGGATAGAAACATCAATAAAAATGCTTTCACATTATCTTCTTGTATTTTAAACCAAGCTAGGTGTAAGGGTATTTGTCATGGGTCTCCCTTACATGAATCAATTAAGTTTCCTAGTTGAACAAGCTCCCTATATTACTATATTTTATTCATTCCAACATTTCTCGAATCCATAATGAATAACTAATTTACCTCGTAGTTGATCTGGCTATGAAGTACAGATAGAAGTAATATAAGAATAATCTAGTGGAAACTCATTCATAATATGCAAATATCAAGAACTAAAACATTGTCTATGACTACAATCCCACAATATGGGAAGATTAGCCACACATCAATGTCTTACACATCAAAAATAAGCAAACCAACATTCAGAATCAAGAATCAAAGGTTAAAACTAACCAAAGTAACCCTAGAATGGAGTTTTTAATTGTCTCTCCTCTGTTTCACACAAAACTATCTATGAAACCTAAATGTAAAAACATATTTAACTTGAAATTCTCGTATTTCATTTTTTCCCCGGCGTTATGAAAGTCTGCAATGCGGACTAGGTTGTTTTGAGTGATTTTTCTCATTTAAATGTTGATTGCACTAATTTCTCCTTTCTTTGTGCAGGTTTTTGATGTGGACTTCCCTTATTTTCCTGCTTCGTGACTTTTTTTCCAAGTTTTTAGCTTGCACACCTTTTCCCCAGGTCCACGATGCGCACTTGAGCCATTTTGCTAAGCTGACTGGTTTTTCCCTTTAGTTCTGCAGTTGCGTTCTTGCTCATACTACGGATGTGAGTACCATATTTTCATATTCTATTCAAAACCTACAAAAACACAAAAAAAAACTAGCGCACTTGACCCTGGATTAGCAAAAAAAGCGAAATTACACTAAAAATACCTAGACTCTATGGATTTGCCCTCTTACTAAGATCTACTTATAGGGTAATTTTGGCTAGTTTGGATTACATATATGCCTAAGATCAAGTCTTCCAAGACATTCCAAGTCCCAAAATTTTCAGGTATGTAAGGTTAACTAGAACATGGATTTTGTTCTTCCATGTGGCCCATAACCCGAATTGTTGTAGTTGTGAATGAATTGACTCTTCCATGGAAGTTTCTTGAAGGTTTTTCTTAAATCCTAATTATTTCTATATAAATCAGCATGAATTACAATCTTTATGAATTAAATATTTGACATAGATGATTTTTCTTTTCTTCATGAACCCTAGAAAGAATTCTTGTTAGTTTTACACATTACACTTAAATAGGTATGCATGAGTATAATTTGAGCTTAAAGAGTCTATAGAGTTCCCAAATGCTTTAAGCCCTTTCTTGTTTTCTGAATATTATGATTTGGATTGATCGATGATAGATGATAGAGGGTTGGATCAATGAGATAAATCTTAATAATGTGTCCCTAACCAAAGAGTTGATAGTTGATGTAATGAATTGAGTTGACAAATATTCAATGAGACTAGTTGAACGAGTTAACCATAGGGATGTTGTTTTATGAGCATATTGAGTCTTGGCAGTTAAGTCCAACTCGAACTCAATAACTACGTGGCCAGTGTAGGAGAAGATTGAACTGTAAACTCGAATGTTTCCCTATTATCCCAAAATGAGGACTTGATATTATTGATTGTGGATCCATTGATGAGATGTTCTTTACCGTGGAAAGATATTGGATGGATGTGGCAACAACATCGCTTCATTATATCATCACTTGCTCATATGCGATGGTTGTTAGTTAGAGAAACTCCCAAATAGGCCTTGATAGTACTCTAGGTGGACTGCACCGATGGTAGATGAGTGTTCATTGTCTAAACTATATTCTTACTTTAGACTATCTTGACTTTATGATTGAGTTTCCTACTTTTTGACTTGAGCTATTTGAGTTGATGTTATTCTTCCTTTATATGTTTCTTTCTGCCGTTTTACATACTCGTGCATTTTACATATTAAAGTCTATTTGGACCTGCATCTTTTCATAAAGTAAAGACAGGTACTAGCAGTCATCAACAGGCCCCCGGTTGAGGACCCATTGTGTCAGCTAATTGGTGAGTCTTCTCCGACTTTCGAAGGATATCAAGTTTTTTCTTCTAGCTTTGAGTTTAGAATTTTATCTTATTTTTAGGTAGCCATGGACCTGTCATTGACACTATTTAGTCCAATGATTAGAGGATTCGTAGAGTAGACTGTCAAGTTCTGATTGGATATTACTTTTGGCTAGTTCTTTCACACTGCCTTACTTAGTTGATGGATAGAGTGTTTGGCCATTGGCCTTTGATTATCATTTTGTCATTGTTTTCCATTTAGTATTTCTTAATCATTGATGTCCTTCACTATTATTTATAATGAATGTAATGAGGCCAAGTGGTTCATTTGGGGGCTAGCGATAGTCTCTGAGTGCTGGCCACACCAAGGGTACCCTCCAGGGGTATGATAAACTTGGCATCAGATCATAGAGTTCAAGTGTCCTAGGGAGTCTATGAAGTCATGTCTAGTAGAGTCTTGTTTATGGGTGTGTTGTACACCACACTTTATAAGTAGGAGGCTATAGGACATAAGGAATTGTTACACTTTCTTGTATTCTGTGTTTGTGAGATAGTGTTTAACTCTATTAAAGTATCTATCTAATTCGTACATTACGCATTTGCAAATCATGCCTCCAAAATGTACTGCCACATAAAGATACGCTTCATCTCACAACACTGAGAATCCCCCACCAAATGTGCCTCCTTAGATGAAGACGAGAGACCGGGTTCGACATGTTAGAGTCGCTGGGGCTCCCCAGGAACCTACTACTTCACCTACTCTTACTAGAGAGGCTGATTTAAGAGAAGCTATCACTATGCTCACCAAACAGGTAGCCACCCAAAGTGGGAATCGAAATTCATAAGCTCCTAGTTTTAGCGCTCAAGAGCCAACTTCTGTGATGATACTTAGGGATTTTCTAAGGATAAACCCACTAGTCTTCATAGGGTCTAAGGTGGAGGAAGACCTCTAGAATATTTTGATGAAATCTCAAAGGTGTTAAAAGCTATGTATGCGATGAATATTGAGGGAGTTAAACTTTCTTCCTATCAACTCAAGGATGTGAAAAATGTTTGGTATAATTATTGGGAAGAGAGTCAAGTGAAGATGCTGAGCCTGCCATTTAGGATGACTTTGAGAGTTTCTTTCTTGATCACTTCTTTCCATGAGAGTTAAGGGAAGCGAAGGTTAAAGAATTTGTTAACTTGAAGCAGGAAGGGATGATTGTCAAAGAATATAGCCTCAAACTCATAAAATTATCCATATATGCTCTAGAGATTGTCCCTGACATGAGATTTAGAATGAGAAAGTTCATATCCGGCTTAGGAAAGCATATGAAAAAGGAGTGCAAAGTGACATTGCTTCTTCAGGCATAGACATCTCTAGAGTTATGGGTTATGTCCAACAACTTGAAGAGGATAAGAAAAGGGACAGGGAGGAGCATTCAAGCAAGAAAGATAAATTAGCAGGGCATGAGCCTAGCCAACTTAAGCAAAGTAAGGGGGCAAGTCCTATTTTTAGAAGAGGTCTTTAAATTATGCACCATCTACAGCAAGTGCACCAGCTCCGAGTAACAGGTATAATCAGAAGTCTCAGGGCTATCAGAATTATAGATCTTAGGGTTCTCAATCCTAAGCTAGTGTTACTCAATGAGTCAAGGCGATGGAGGTAATAAACCTCAGTCTTCAGCAGCACCACCAACCAGTAGTAGTTAGAGAGGTGTCATAACAAATATGGGCGGGGTATAAACTATCTCTCTATGCGATGGGAATTTGACAGGATCAGGAAGTTACACTAGATGTTGTCATAGGAGTGCTTCAAGTCTTTTCCTATGATGTGTATGCCTTGCTTGACCGAAGTGCCACTTTATCATTTGTAACTCCATATGTGGCTAGTAAGTTTGACATCCTTCGTGAATGTCGTCTTGATCGCTTCAGTGTTTCTACTCCTGTTGGTGAGTCCATTCTAAGTGAAAGGATATATAGGGATTTTATGATGCCTATCTATCATAGAGATGCTTTAGAAGACTTAGCTAAGTTAGAGATGATTGACTTTGATGTGATTCCTTACATGGATTGGCTTCACGCCTGTTATGCCTCTGTCAATTGTGGAACCCGAGTGGTCAAATTTCAATTTTTGAATGAGCCTATTATAGAGTGGAAGGGTAGTTCTATAATGCCCAAGGGTAAGTTTATTTCCTACCTTAGGGGCAAAAATTTAATTTTAGAGCATGTATATATCACCTCGTGCGAGTTAAGGCCGATAATGTAGAGTCTCTATCCACCTTTTGAGTCAGTTCCAGTTGTTAATGAGTTCCCTAATATCTTCCCTAATGATTTTCCTGGAGTCCCTCTTGATAGGGAGATTGATTTTAGATTAATATTCTCACTATTACTGATGTGCTGTCAAAATACAGAACATTTGGAGCCTGAAACAAGAGATTTTATGAGTTCTTAAAGTGACTTTTTATGGTTTTGATGTGCTTTTGTGTTAATCTTGCAGAAAAGTTAGGTTGACATGATTTTGAAGAAAAGTTGCAGATTTTGCTGAAGCATAGGCCATACGAGCCTACCTACGAGTCGTAGCTCAAGCTGCGAGTTGTAGGGTGTGTCGTAGCAAGAAACAGAGCAAATCAAAAATTTGCTAAGTGAAGGTCACTCCTACGATGAAATCCTACGACTCGTAAGACATACTACGACTCGTATAGATGGACTTGTAGCAAGAATCAGAAAGCCAAAATGTTGGACCAAAAACTGAAGGCTAAGACTACGAGGGGAACATATGAGTCATAGCTTAAGCAATGACTCGTACCTATGGGTCATATCAGTTTAGTTCAAGATGCCAAGAACCTGATATGAGACCCCTACTATGACTCGTAGGCCATACTACGAGTCGTACCTGTGATACTTATCAGCTCTCAACTATCTTTTCTGTGTAAATTCTGGTGTTATTTTGTAAATACTACACATAGTTTAAGTTAGGTTTTTTAGAAGTGAGTTCGACCAGGAGGCATTTCTACAATCACTTTTCAAATCTTTTCCTAGTTCTTTAGAGTAGTTTATTGTTCTCTCTTGGAAAATCCATTTAGGGGATTGCAAAACTTGCCTTGTACTCATTGTAGATCAATCAAGCTTATGGGTTTGCAACTTGTGGTGCATAGTATCTTCATTGTTATTGGTAAAACTCTCATTTAGGTCTTATATGTGCATTTTTGCTTGTTTTGGATTATCCATGAGTAGGTAAGCACCCACAACTTGGGATTGTGGGAACCATGGGTAATTGACTTGAGATGACCTAGGTTTATTGCATTTCTATGATTGGTGTTTTGCATGTATTATCTATTTCCCTTCATTATGATTGATGACCCTGCCTACTATCACGATCCCGACCAAGGTAGTGATGAATAGAAAAATGGAAGTAGATGATAGGATTCAATCAATGTCTTCTCGTCTAATCAGCCAAACTTGACCAAGAAGAGATTGACTGGGACGATTGGTAATGGTTAGTTGGCACGCCATGGTTGTCGACCAAGTGCCATGGTGAAATTTGACCTTCACCTTCGCAAGAAGGCTGGAAGAACCTAGGTTACCATCCTGCATGCGAATCTTCAATTGTGGTTATGTTACTTAGGCTAATTGAGTCAACGAACCATGGGGAATACAATTCCCAAGTTGTCCCTAAAATTGAGTATTTTACCGCATAGTAGTATAGTCGTAATTTTACTTTTGTTTTTGAATCACAAAACCTCCCTCCCCCTCCCATTTAGAGATTTTAGGTATTGATGCTTGAAATGATTAGTAGTGAAGTCTTGTAGTCAAGCCTTGTATTCCCTGTGGATTCGATCCTGACCTTTGGCCAGGTTAATTGCTGACAATAATTACTTTCTTATTAGAGCGTGAACATCAGGACTTGTCAAAAATTATGGTATCGTTGCCGGGGAATATAACTAGGTTTTGATTTGACTTCACTATTAATTAGTTCTAGTGTTGATTTTTGAACTCTCTTGTATTTTACTTTTTCTGTTTGTTTTTGTTTTTTGATTTTAGGTGTAGGTTGGCTGGCACTATGACTGAATAGAAGTTCTACATTTGCAAAGAACTTGTTGGAAACTTTGCAGAGGCGAGCTCTGTTTTAGGGGCAAGAGCCCGAAGATCCCCAAATCTATCTACAGAATTTTGCTCAAATGTTGAGGGGAGTCCTTGGGACAAGACATCCCGCTTGGAAGGCCATGGTACTTCAGGCTTTCCCCATGACTCTCCAGAGTGAAGCTGCAGAATGGTGGTCAATTCTCCCACCTGATGTTTGCTGTAATTGGGGGGAAGTACAGAGAGTCTTCCTTATGAACTTTTATAAAGAGTCCAACAAGAAAAAGATATAGAAGAATATCTGTAATTTCAAAAGAGTGCTAGGAGAACGTTTGGTAGTGTCTTGGTAAAGATGCAAGCAGTTCTTGGCAGCGAATCAAAACCATGGTTTGACAGATGATGAATTGTTAGCTAGTTTCTACCGCACACTACCCCTCGAGCAACAAAGGTGGGCTGATGCATTGTTTGGAGGGGACTATTGGGAGTTCATAAGATAACCATTTAGTGAGATCACTGAGCATACGAACAAGCTATCTGCAGTTACCCAAGTTTACCAACCCCTTCAAGGACAAGCCGAACCATCCACCAGTGAGTTTAAGGGAGCCTCAACTAAACCCAAGAGTGAGAATGTGGCAAATTGGCTGAGGTTACCGCACCAGCATTGCATCATTGGTAAGCTGATAAGGATTGAGCATATGCTTGAACAAGTCCTAACAAAGGTTACTGAGCAAGATGATATCGTCTGGGAGATAAATTCTGATGTCCTCAAATGTAATAACAAGGTGGAACAACAAACTACATCAATGTAAAGTCTTGGTGACACGATAGAGCAGCTTGCTGAGCAACTAGATGCAGTGCAACATGAACAAAGAAAGAGTAGAAGGAGCAGCGATGGTACTCATGGAGAAGTCTGATTGTCTGTGAAGGCATAGTCGAGTCACGATGTTAAACAAGGCGCTTCTGGGAGGCAACCCAAGCATCTTTTATGTTTACATTTATCTTGAGACATTTTCATTTTTGTAGCCTGTTTAGTGGTAGTTAATATTTTGTTGAGACTGCTAAGTCTTTGAACAAATTGTTTCAACTTGCATTTTGGTGTATTTTAAGTAATAGGTTGCAGGAACAAACCAATAACTGAAAAATGGAAAAATTATGCTTGGATACAGCTTCTACGAGCAGGCCTACGAGTCGTAGTGAAAGTTATGAATCATAGTCATGCCACATAGAGGGAAATAGTGAGTACCAGAAGTTGACGCACACACTACAAGCCAACCTTATGATTCATAGGGTCCCTTATGAGACATAAGTAGGGTTCATAGTGCTCAGGTATGAAGTCATAATTTTTCTAAGTGTTAGATCTGCTACGAGATTGGGTCCTACTAGTTGTATGACTTCATACGACTCGTACTCGGGATCTCGTAAGACCAATCTGTAGAATTTTAAAGGGTGAACCATTTTGAATATTAAGAGACTAATGTCTCTTGGCTCTTCATGTCCCTTCATGAAGCGTCCTCTTTCCGTTTATAACTCTCCCTATCATTCTCTTTCACTATTTCATTCATCTTTACATCTTTAACCCACAAAAATTCCCCAGCAAGTGAATTGTGCACCAAGAACTTTTCCAACTTTTCTTCTTCTCATCACTCAATCTCGCATTCATCTAGTAAGTTATCATGGTTAATTTGGTTTGTCTGTGAAAAAACCTTGTCTTATGGATGAGTGAATGAAGGCCTCAGGATCATGATTAGAATAACCATCCAAAAGTGCCTGTGATAGTAAGAAGAATGTATTATACAATTGTCTATGTCTTGGTAAAAGGTAGAGTCTTGAATTCTGTCCTTATTTGGAAATTTTGATATCTAATATTACGGCCATGTGCTTTTGTTGCGTATTTTATGGATCATTATGAAGGTCACATGGGACTAAAATTATTAAGTTGAGGGGTGTTCTAGTTTTATTTTCAGTATGCGTTAATGTTAATAATCTTAGAGGAATTTCGAACTGTTAAGGAAAAAATTCGTGCTTTGTTTTGATACATTTGGTAATGAAGAGTGCTTGTGTTTACTGTTGTATTGCCTATGACTTTGTCTTTGTAACCTCTGATGTTTTCTTTATTTATTGTTAGTCTGTGTTGAAAGGTTAGAGACACTTGACGGGCTCTCTGTTTTCTGCTACGAGGACCCAGTATGAGTCGTAGGTCTCTCTATGAGTCATAGTGGCCCTTCATAGAAATCTACAGTTATCCATGGTTCCTTAACCTTTTCTATGTGAGATTCGCTAATGACTCGTAGTACCTATTAGAGTCGTAAGTGTGGTCTCATGGCCCAGATCTGAATTCTTAAAATGTCTATGAAATGAGATACGAGTCAAGACTATGACTCGTAGGCAACCCTACGAGTCATACTTGTACCTCATATTTGCAACCTTGCACCTGGTTCAGTTTGTTTTTACTTAAGTAATCTTAATATTCTTGTTTGATTGTTTCATTTGTTACTTGTTTGATTGAAACAAAACATCATGGGACTCATGCTTTAACATGTCGACAATTTTTTA
>JAABOM020092911.1:0-28209 GCA_011800125.2 Solanum clarkiae | reverse complement strand
TTTTGGGTATTCGTGATTTGGGATTTGTCCAAGTGCCCTGTCGGCACTAGTCATGGCCCGGGGTTCGGGTCGTGACACCAACGATCCAACTAGCCACATAGAGGAGGAGGATCAATAGGAGCTCTGATTCCCACATGGTGATATCATGTAGGCATAGAGTATGCGTTGGTACTTGAAATGTACTAAGCATGCGGGGTGCAATGCAAAAAGAATCATAAGGCATAATACTCAAGATGCATAATCATAATCGTTAGACATGAGCTCAATATGATATGTATAATCAATGTTTGGGTTAGAACATGCTTGAGAACAATCATACTTGCATAACTTGTTTAATACAATAAAGTGACATAAGTAGCTCATCCAAATACTATTATACTAGAGGGTGAGGAATATAGCTTAGGTCATAACCCCTTCTAGTAGGTATTGGATAGTACATGAGGGTGAGACATACAACTTAGTTCATAACCCCTTCATGTAAGCATAAGATGATGCATAGTATTAAACCATACATGAGGGTGAGGAATATAGCTTAGGTCATAACCCCTTTATGTAGGCACTAGATAGTGCATAATATTAAGTCGTATATGAAGGTGAGGCACACAACACAGTTCATAACCCATTCATGTAGACATTTTCCTTGTACTAGAGGGTGAGGAATACAACTTAGTTCATAACCCCTACTAATAGGCTTCACAATTTACATGAGAATAAGACATCTCATAAGAGCTCAACAATTCACTTGTAGATCATAAAAATCTTTTATGAGTTCAATAGATCCTTGGGAGCCAATAATTTATCATAAAATACTTGTCTTGCAAATGTGACATTAACTTTCATCAATATAAGATTCATAGTCATGAAAACTTAATCAAACATAGTGGGTATACATACACATGTTTAAAATCATGCAGTTTAGGAGTACAGGATGAGAAGGAGTAAAAATCAATTTATTTTGAAGTCATCCATATCAACCCACCAACATAGTAGTAAAACCCTCATTTGGGTGTTATGAAATCCATCTTAAAAAATTCTCCATCATTCATAATTTCATAGTTCATGTCATGCATAACCTCAATAGGTATAAATCAACTCATGCAATAAGCTTCAATAGATATTCATACATATTTAATCAATACTTGAAGAATCCAAACTCATATCATGTTCATAATGCATAATGAAGTTCACCCATAAAATATTCAACATTAAAATTATGAGATTTGGTAAAGAGGGAAGGTTTGGCTCGGGTGGAAGGATCTCATAAATAAAACCCACATACCTTAAACTTGAGACTCTCTTGGAGAAAACTTGAGGAAGACTTGGAGCTTGGATTGGGTCCTTGAATTCCAAAGCTTGTTCTTGAGACTTTTGAATTTTAATGGGAGTATTGATTGATATTCTTGAGAGGATTTTAGAGGGTTTTGTGAGTTTTAGGGATAAAAAATGACTAAGTAAGGAGGCTTTCATGTTTAAATGGACATTGAATTATTACCCAAATGCCCCTGGATGAAATAAAAAAAATCAAGAAATTTCTGCACTGGTCTGCACCCAGGCACGTTGCGAAACAGCGCGCAGGCATACTGCCTCGTCCCCCATGCGAAAATTATTTTTCGCTACGAGTCTTCTAAAAATTAAGGGCTACTCTTTTCCCACACAATTTTACCCCCTGAATAAGAATATGAAGTCAAATTTTTAAAATCATGCACGGATTTTGAGATATTCAAGAAATACACTTATAGGACATTGCGAAGCACATGAGGATGTTACACCTGAATTGATTAGAAAAAAGTGAGACCTCTTAACTCATGATGCATTCACCATAAGATCGTGGTTCAGAGAACATTTTGTAGTTGTCATTTTCAAAAGATGAGAAGGCATAAGTAGATACAAGTAATATTATTCCTCAAATAAAGTTTCATAAGCTATCATGGGTTTTGGCGATTTTTAAAGTGACTTTTCCTTTAAATGACCTAGAAACTCATTTTTCTGTGCAATAAATATGACTTATGAGGACTGATGTTTACTTTCTAGATTTTTCTATGCGACAACAATCCTAAAAGTTTTTTCATATGGGCAAAGTCATTTGGTCGTTGTTGCGGCTGAGGAACATAATATCATTCTTATATCTTCTAAAGTTGATGTTTGGTATGGATTATACGAGCACGAATAAGAAAATCGAATCAAAATTGAAACGCAATGACATATCTCAAGGAATTCCATGCTTTGCATTTTGAGGATATATACCTATAGAGATTTAGAAAAGTGTGAGGCCACCTTATTTATTCTTTACGAGACTAATTGGGAACTTTGAGAAAATCAACCCTGATAAATCATATCAGTTGAATATTTTCTCCCCATCATGGAGTCTCTTCTGGAAAGAGCTACCTAACTGAAGGTTGAGCTTATGATGGCTCGTTAATATCAGGAAATAGCGCAGATCAATACTTATACATTATAATGATCATTGATGTCTAAAAAAAGGGTAGTTGAGCTAAGTCAAAATTCAGTTACTTCTATAAGACTGGTGATACTCTTTGTCAGTTTGGTTATATTTTGGAAGTTTGAAAGGTTGGAAAATAGTACACAGTGGAAGCATTCCTAGGATATTATAGATAACAATCACAAACACGTATTACATACAAAGTATACAGAAAATTAATTTAAGAAATACCTCTTGAAGCATGTGAAAATATTTGAAGCAAACGAGACCCCAATCCACGGTCTTCCACAGTGATCCCAGATTAACGACCAAACTCTCTCACTACTTGGGTGGGTAAGTATTTGTATAGAATACTAATTATTTTTCTCTTTCTTTATCTAGTAGTTTCTCTAGGTTAGGAGAATCCCTATTTATAGAGTACCTTTCCAAATCCAAAAAGAAGAAGGAAAACCCCTTTTTTTGAAATACAATAAACCTTCTTTACTTAGAAACATGATTCTGAATTCCAATTAAATATGGGCACTATAGGGACCACATAATTTATTACTGAGCCTTCCTATTATGGAAATAATCTTTTTTAATCCAAATTATTCTTATCATAATAAATTACAAATTATTCCACTAGAAATTCGTAATTGCACTCCTCTATTTATATTTCAAAATTTTCCATTAAACACTTATGTAATTCCCCATGTTAAGACTACAGATACTAATCAATAAATTAAATTACTGATGAATTCAATTTGATAATTAATTTTCTTTAGAGCAATATTTAACTTATTTCATGCGCCAGATTTATAAATCTACCGGCTGGGTTTGCATATGAAAACTTATCAGCTTCTCATTAAAGGTGTATCCTCAATCTCTATATTGAGACATGGATTCCATCAACTAACTAATTATTTCACCAATATATATTATTATGATCCAAATTACCAGGCATATTGACCTATCTCAGAATCTCACCTTTTAATAAATCAAAATGATAAGCAATATATACAGCTCATAATCATTATATCAGGATTAAGAATAGAAGTACATTCAATAGTTTAGAGAACATGTTTTTATCAGTCAGTCCAAAACATCTATATCTACTTGGTCCCATTCAATACACATAGAAAGTACTAGCACGAGAAGTTAGAACTATATCATTCTCATAATCAAGATAAATTACATATAATCCCATTGTCACAACCCGGACCTAGGGACTAGATGTGACACGACGTATGGGAACCCGAGAGTCCCCAAACAAGCCTCAAGATACCAAAACTCGCATCATCAGTTCAGAAAGTTCTAAGGAACGGAAAAGTGAGACTCATGCTATGGGGCAATTCAGGTCTTAGGATCTCTCTATCAACATGAGAGCAAGTCACACATCGGTACTTAAAGATGACCACATACATAACATAGACTTAACCATGACACATGACATATAATGTGAAAAGGTTTACAAGGTGTTCAACAATGCCTCTACATAGATGGGGCGGGGGCCAAGACATACCTCGGGCTCACCCTCAAATACATAAGGAAAAGTAAGTGACATAGGTAGATAGATGGTGGTGTGTCCATGAAAGACAGGACTCACCACTATAAGTAAATCCAGAATCCGAGCTAAACATCGAACGGTGGATGGTCAAAGTCCTCGGTCCCTACATGGTAAAATCGTGTAGGAAAGAGTATGCATTAGTACATTTGAATGTACTAAGTATGTGGGGTGCGATGCATGTAACTTACCAAAACCTGCATATCAACGTTAAATGACAAGGCACTTAATATCGAAAGAGTTGAACATCAAAGAATGCAATATAATGAGATGCTATAAAAGTCATGACGCATGAAATGCAAATAATGCACTCATTTATATATATATTGAGGATGTGACTTCAACCGATATAAGTAAGACCAAATAGACTATTACTTGGAATCCTGATGAAATCCCCTTATCGGTAAAGAGGTGATATACTTTCCAAGGGTAGACCATACTTCACCTTACGGGACAACTCCCTCTTCGTATGAAGTAACCTTCCTTACGGGACAATTCCCTCTTCGGATAGGATTTTCACAAAATCATAATTCAAATCATTTCTTCTCTTTACGAGACAACTTCCTCTTCGGATCGAAAACCTATGCTAGGCACATAGTTCAACGAAAGGGAGAGGGCCCTTGGGGATAGCCCTAACGCCCCCAATTCATCGGTTCTAAGTCATCATCCCACAAGAATAAGTATTCATATACATGTACATACATATATATATATATATACACATACATATACATTCTTACAACCGACGTAAATCATTTCTGAGACCATCTCAATGCATTCTTAGGCTTAAAGGCCAAAACATATTTTCATAGTCTATATACTCATGCATAGGAATAGCTTATTCATATACAAAATGGTGCAAGCACCCAAGAAGCTAAAAAAGCCAAAATCAAAGACATATATGTGATTACAATATTGTCACAACTAACATTTTATCAAAATCATACCATAGAACATAATTGGGCTTAATCCATAACATAATTCCCATAATAATCTATGTACATGAATGAATATGCTATGAATAATGGGAGAATAGCATGGGTAATTAAGATTCATTCTAAAATCAACAATATAATATGAAATTCAATCAAATCATAATTAAATCTACATTTAAATACATAGTATAATCACTCATGCATTTAGAAGTCTTAAAGGGGACATTCATACTTGAAATTCCATAAACCCCAAAGAAAATCCTCATATAATAGTTTAAATCACATTACAATCATCAAATAAACACTACCCATGCATAATTAGAATTTTAGGATTCATAATCTTCAAAACCCCGAATTTAAAGTAACTAGAAATTCATGTGATTGTTTAAAAATGATTTTGGGTCTCCTTGATTGAAAGGAAGTCAAGGATCAACCCACATAGCTTAGACTTTAAGTTCCTTGAAATTGAGTTGAGAAAGAATGGACGCTTGAAGTGGGTCTTGGAATCTAAACTTGTTCTTGAGTTTCCTTGAAATTGGGATTGGGATCTTGGTGGAGGCTATTGAGAGAATTGAGGTTGTATTTGAGATGAGAGTAGTGAGTTTGATCTTTAGGAATATTTTTAGGTCCTTTAGGAAGGTTAAGATAACATAGGAAGTCAAAACAAAGTCATTAGAATAATTAAAATTTATGAAAACGTCATTAGTAATCGGATGAAAAATTTGGCAAAGTGATGCTCCATGGAAGGTCCCACGGGTCATTTGGCACTATACGGGTCGTGTAGAGTGCCCATGACAAGGTACTTGGTCTAAAAATTGAAGTTGGAAATCGATTGGAAAAAGACGTCTCGTTGCAACCACGGAGGCCTCCACGGTTCGTGTGGAGCCTCACGGTCCATGTGGAGGCTTGTGGTACCATACTTGGTGTTGGAAAATGTTGCCCAGGCCCATGCCAAGGGCTACGACCTGTGCCACCTGCCACAACCCGTGTGGGTGGTCGGGTCCATACCTTGGCCTCAACTTACCTCCATGACTACCAAGCCTCCCTTACTCACCTTCACGCCCCTTCTCACGACTAGTGGTAAGCCTCACGACCTATGCCACTGGTCGTACCACCTTACTCAGTGCCGAAAATGGCCTTTGCCAACCCCAGCTATCCCAAACGGCCCGTCAAAGGCCACACTGGCCGTCAAAAAGTCTGTGTGACAACACTGCATAAAAGGGCCTCATGAAAACAATTATTGCTCCTTCATCTGACTTTGGAATGAGGTGAAACCAAGTGTGTTGGAAAGCTAGCTCAACGGGCTTTCATTTGACATGTCGTGGGCCACCCAGTTCCAAATGTGCTAAGAGTTATGCTAGTTTAAATTTGACCCTTCTACCGGTACTTCTGTTGAACTTAGCCAATGAAAAATCCTTTGAACTTGGCTTGATGTAAAGGGCCCATGATGGCCTTAAACAACATAAATAATCTTGAAAATCTGAGTCCTTACACCCGTGCTACAATTTTCCTGATGGTTTGTCCAATTTTCAATCTAGATTATGGACTATAATTTTTTAACTTATAAGAAATAATGATTTGATCTTCTATGTATAAGCTCAAATTCTATACACTAAATCATCTACTATATAAGTTAAGGACATATATATGACAAATTGATCTGTTTAATGTAACACTTTATTAAATTGAATAAATAAATAAACATTGTTCAATAAATAATACTATATCTAAACGCATGGTTAATAGTATATCCTAACAATCTCCCACTTAGACTCATAACCATGCACCCACAACTTTAACACCCATTCCTTCAACATGTATATCAAAAGACTTTTGTGGTAAAGCTTTTGTGAAAGGGTCTGCCAGGTTGTTCTTCATATGCAATCTTTGCAACCACCACATCTCCTCTTTGCACTATATCTCGAATCAAATGATATTTACGCTTAATGTGTTTTGCTTTCTTATGACTTCGTGGTGCTTTAGAATTTGCAACCGCACCACTATTATCACAAAATATTGTGAGTGGAACTTTCATCGTAGGAACTACACCCAAGTCTTTTAGAAAGTTTCTGAGCCATACTGCCTCCTTAGCTGCCTCAGAGGTTGCTACATATTCAGTTTCCATAGTGGAATCAGCAACACAGGTTTGCTTAATTCTCCTCTAAATAACAGCTCCACCTCCCAAAGTAAACACATTTCCTGAGGTTGACTTTCTAGAGTCCTTATCAGATTGGAAATCTAAGTCTGTATACCCTATGGGCACCAACTCATTTGAATGATAGACCAACATATAATCCCTAGTCCTTTTCAAGTACTTGATTATATGCTTAACTGTTTTCCAGTGTTCTCGCCCAGGGTTAGACTGAAATCTGCTAAACATGCCTACAAGAAAACAGATGTCAGGTCTAGTGCACAACATCGCATACATGAGGCTTCCCACAGCTGATGCATAAGGAACAGCCTTCATGTTTTCTATTTCCTCATCTGTCTTAGGACATTGATCCTTATATAAAGAAATTCCATGTATGAAAGGAAGAAATTCTTTCTTGGACTCATGCATGTTGAACCTGGTGAGAATTGTATCCATATATAGAGTTTGAGATAAGCCTAACATCCAATCACATAGAACCTTGATCCCAAGGATGTGAGTAGCTTCTCCCAAATCTTTCATATCAAAATTAGTGGACAACTATTCCTTAACTGAATTCATCATGCCCACGTTATTTCCTATGAGCAAAATGTCATCTACATATAATACCAAAAACACCACTTTGTCCCCATTCCACTTTTCACACACAAGACTCATCAAGACATTGCTCAAAACCAAAGGTCTCGACTGCATTGTCAAAACAAGTATTCCATGCCCTGGAAGCTTGCTTTATTCCATAAATGGACCTTTTAAGATTGCACAACATGTGTTCTTTTCCTTTTTCAATGAAACCATCTGGTTGTCGCATAAAGATGCTCTCATCAAGACTTCCATTAAGGAAAGCTGTCTTGACGTCCATCTGCCAAATATCATAATCATAAGGAGTAGCAATAGATAAGAGAATTCTAATAGACTTAAGCATGACTACTGGCGAAAAAGTTTCCTTATAATCGATCCTTTCTTTTTTGAGTAAACCCTTTTGCAACAAGTCTAGCTTTATAAGTTTGTACTTTTTCGTCTACTCCTCTCTTCTTGTTATAGATCCACTTGCATCCAATGAGTTTGAATTCATCTGCAGGTGATTTTACAAAATCCCAGACTTTATTGGAGTACATGGACTCTATTTCTGATTTCATAGAAATGATCCATCTTTCTGCATCTTTATCTTGTAGTGCTTCATCATAATTCAAGGGTTCGATATTCAACTCTTCAGGGATTCTGTCAAAAGACTCTCGCAAGAGTGAATATCGAAGTGGTTTTCTTATCACTCTCCCACTATGACTAGCCACTACATGTTCAGGGGCATGTACAGAGAGAGTTGCATTATTATGATCTTGTGGTTGAACCACATCATTTGTAGGATCTTGGGTCTCTATATTATCCTCAGCACCTTGCGGTGTGGAGATATCAACAACTTCTTCCTCTAATGCAATTTGCTTAGTGCTACTCCCAATGCTTTATTGCAATGGATTTTCAGGAATTTGTACTTGTGGAATTATATGTCTATTAACATCACTCCCACTACTAGAATGTAATGGTATGTTAAATTTAATATCTGGGGTTTGAATTTGGCTTTCATTATATTTAGTAGATTGATTTGCTATCTCTTTGCTTAATTCCCGTAAAACTAATTTACTTTTGGGAACATGGTTTGTTAGAAAATTCCTTTCAAGAAACTTAGCATTCGTACTTACTATAACTTTCTTTTCTTTAGGATTATAAAACAAACCACCTTTCGTTCCTATAGGGTACCCAATAAAAACACATACTTCTGTTCTAGGTTCCAATTTTTCTATCTTCCCTTTTAACACATGTGCTGGACATCCCCAAATCCGAATGTGTTTCAAACTAGGTTTACACCCAGTCCACAATTCAATGAGTGTCATAGGTATAGACTTAGAAGGAACTAAGTTCAGAATATAGTTTGTAGTTTCTAATGCATATCCCCAAAATGAATAAGGCAAATCAGAGTAACTCATCATAGATCTAACCATTACTAAAAGAGTTCTATTTCTTCTTTCTGCTACACCATTTTGTTGTAGCGTTCTGGGTGCATACATTTGAGATGTAATTCCTTGGTCTAATAAGTAACTAGTGAACTCATGGGAGAGATATTCGCCACCACGATCAAATCGCAGTGACTTGATATATTTTCCATGTCGCTTCTCTGTTTTTGCCTTAAATTCTTTGAATTTCTCAAAGCATTCAGACTTACGACGTAGCAAATAAATATATCTATATTTTGAGTAATCATCAATGAAAGTCACGAAATACTCATATCCACCTCTCGCTTGTATGCTCATTGGGCCACATAAATCAGAATGAATTAACTCTAATTTATCATTGGCTCTATTTCCTTTTAAGGGAAAAGGTCTCTTAGTCATTTTTCCTTCTAAACAAGATTCACATATAGGTAGTGCCTCCACTTTTAATGAACCTAAAAATTTATCCCGAATCAACCTTGAAATCCTATCTAGATTTATATGACATAGATGCAAGTACCATAAATAAGTCTCATTAAATTCAGAAGAATGCTTTTTTTCACTTGAAATGTTGACATTATTCAGTTCTTTAGTTTGTTGTAGTTCTGGAGAGACACTAATAATATAAAGACCATCAATTAATGAACCCGCAGAGATAAAATGTCTATTACAATTAATAACACAATCGTTATCAGAAAAATTAACATCATAACCATCTCTCAAAACTTTAGAAACTGAAATCAAATTTCTTCTAACAACAAGTGTATATAATGCGTCTTTTAAAATCAAAACTCTACCACTACCAAATGAAATACTAAAATTTCCTAATGCTAAAGTTGGAGTCATTGAGCCATCTGCTTGAAAAACACTAACTTCACCTTTAATCAGCCTGCATGCTTCTTGAAACCCCTACAAAGTAGTACAGATGTGATTAGTGGCTCCTGAATCTACACACCATGAAGTTGTAGAAATAGCCGCTAAATATGTTTAATGACAAGTGAAAGTGAGTTACTTGAATTATTCTTCTTGGCTAAGAGAACTGGACACTGCGCCTTCCAATGGACCTGATATCTTGCAATGAAAACGCTTGCCCTTAGTCTTTTTCATGCCTCCAGTTGAAGGTGCAACTGCCTTAACTTTTTTGAGCCTTTTTCTTCTTCTGTCCACCTTCCGATTTAGAAGTAGAACCTTTCTCAAAGTGTAAAGTCATATAGGGTACCTGTTTTCTGACAATCGTCTCTGCCACCTGCAGCTTATTCATTAATTGCGCCAAAGATAAACTCATATTACTCATATTATAGTTTAGGCAAAATTGTTGAAAACTGTCTAGCAGAGATTGCAATATCATCTCAACTTGAGATTCATTATCGATTTCAGCCTCTAGGACCTCTAGTTGATTCAGAAGACTTATCATCTTCAAAACATAGTCTCTAACAGGAGTACCTTCAACCATTTTAGTGTTCATGAGGTCTCTCATGGCATTCTGCTTAGCTGCGTGATTCTGGTCCCCAAGCATTTGTTTGAGATTCTCTAGAATCTCAAAAGCAGAGGCCATGTCTTGATTCTGATGTTGCAATATATTTGACATTGAAGCCAGAATGTAATACCGCGCCATCTCATCATCCTTTTGCCATCTTTGATAGGCAAGTTTTTCCTTATCACTAGACTCTTCATCAGGTATTAATGGATGATCTTCATGAAGTATAAATTTATACTCTTCAGCAGTTAAAACAATGTCAAGATTTCTTCTCCAGTCAACATAATTAGGACCCTCAAGTTTATTTTGACTCAAAATAGTGGCAATGGGGTTAAAAGGAGACATGTTGAATCTGAGATTGAAAAAAGTTACAATAGATCAATATACAGTCATATAAACATTGAATAATTAAATTTAAACTCATCACATATATATATTCATGCATCTTGAATAGTTAATCATTGGGTTTGGAGAACTACTCATACAATACACATATGTAATCACCAATTATTCACTCCATAAATTTGTATAGACCTAACTCAGTTAGAGAGTTTACTATTAGTTTAAGTCAAGTGAAAATCCCTAGTTACATTGATCCAATCATATATTGCTCAGTTTGGGAGAGTTAGTATAGATTATCAAACTAGAAATTAAATACGTAATGACTTGTATTAAATTCATCCGTTAGCGAGGAAGGTCTAAGCCAATACATAAATTTAATACTTCACTACTATTTAATTTTTGATAATTACAGAGAAGGAAGTGAAAATCACAAGAAGCCCTAGTTACCTTGATCCAATCGTATATTACTTAGTTTAGGAGAGTTAACATAGATTATCAAACTAGCGATTAAATACGTAAATGACTTGTATTTTCATCTGTTAGGAAAGAAGGTCTAAGCCAACACATAAATTTAATACTTCACTACTATTTAATCTTTGATAATTATAGGAAATAAATCCTTATTATCAAATTAATTTTATTTTATTTTTCCAAAATTTTAAACAAATTTTTCAGAAAAAAAATCATACAAGACGTTTCGAGTTTATACAATATATCATCTCATACAATATGAGAAACAACTAATAATGAACACATTATTACATATATAACATAAACTCACTGCCATCAGGTGAATCGATTACAAAATTTCTTAAACAATTAACTCAATCAAGAATTTGCTATTACCCAATCCTTAAATTATTTCATAAGACATAGGTTAAAAGAAATCATCACTGTACACGAGAAAGAACTACTGACATGTAAAACAACTACTTTGGATTCCATTGTTAATACCAAAAGAAAAAACCGGCCACTGTATATGAGAAAAAATATATTCATGAGAATATTATCAATTCTATCTTATGTACTGAACAAACCAAATTAAGTTACATCTTGTTTTAGTCTTTTCTCTTGAAATTTGTACACAAGATACAAATTAGAAAAAAATGAGAATTCTGCAGTCCTCAGGTCATCATAATTCTCTCATTCGTATTTTCCTATATTATCTATAAAGATCCTGATATCAGTTGTTGGAAAATAGTACACATCAGAAGCATTTCTAGGATCTTATAGCTTACATGAATAATAGATAACAATCACAAACACGTATTACATACAAAGTATACAGAAAATTAATTAAAAAAATACCTCTTGAATCGTATGCAGATATCTTGAAGCAAACGAGACTCCAATCCACGATCTACCACAGTGATCCCAGATTAATGACCGAACTCTCTCAATACTTGGGTGGGCAAGTATTTGTATAGAATACTAATTCTTTTTCTCTTTCTTTCTCCATATCTTTTTCTAGATTGGAAGAACCCCTATTTATAGAGTACCTTTCCAAATCCAAAGGAAAACCCTTTTCTTGAAATACAAGAAATCTTCTTTAATTAGAAATAAGATTTCGAGTTCCAGTTAAATATGGGCACTATAGAGACCACATGATGTATTACTGAGACTTCGTATTAGGGAAATAATTTTTTTAATCTGAATTATTCTTACCATAATAAATTACAAATTATTCCACTAAAAATTCGTAATTGCACTCCTCTAATTATATTTCGAAATTCCCTGTTAAATACTTATGTAATTCCCCATGTTAAGAGTACAGATTCTAATCAATAAATTAAATTACTGACGAATTTAATTTAATGATTATTTTCCTTTAGAGCAATACTTAACTTATTTCATCCGCCAGATTCATAAATCTACCGGCCGAGTTTGCACATGAAAACTTATAAGCTTCTCATTAAAGGTGTATCCTCAATCTCTATATTGAGACATGGATTCCATCAACTAACTAATTATTTTATCAATATATATTATTATCATCCAACTTATCAGGCATGTTGACCCATCTCAGAATCTCATCTTTTAATAAATCAAAATGATAAGCAATATACACAGCTCATAATCGTTATATCAGGATTAAGAATATAAGTATATTTAATAGTTTAGAGAACATGTTTTTATCAGTCAGTCCAAAACATATATCTCTACTTGATCCTGTTTAATATATAAAAAATGTACTAGCACGAGAAGTTAGAATTATACTATTCTCCCGTGCTACAATCTTCCCGATGGTTTGTCCAAATTTCCATGTAGATTGGTGAACTATAATTTTTTAAATAATAAAAACCGATGATTTGATCTTCTGTGTATAAGCTCAAACTCTATACATCAAATCATCTACTATATAAGTTAAGGACACATATATGACAAATTGATCTGTTCAATATAACAATTTATTGAATTTAATAAATAAATATATAATTATTTAATAAATAATATTATATCTAAATACATGGTTAATAATATATCCTAATAGAAATAAGAAGAAAATTGAAACAAAAATTCTAGTGCAATCTTCCATGGGCTAGTTCCACGGAGCGCAAAAAGGACCACAACTTTTTAAAGGCTATCATGGGTGAGACATTAGAGGCATAGGGAGGATTTTGAAATTTGTCCGTACAAAGGGCCTAATTACGGCCCGCAGTCTCTTATACAAATTGTAAAAAGGTGGTGTAGAAAAAGACCCGCCAGAAGCTTAAGTACGATCATGCAAGATGGGTTGTGTAATTCTATATGGATCGTGGAATGATCTCATAAATGAAAAGTCTCAAAACTATTAAGTTTATGGACCGTGTAAGTTTCTATAGTCTGTGGAATGATGTTGTGGAAATAGAGCTTAAAATTCAAGCCCTTAGTACATCTACTATGGACCAACACAATGGCTCTAGTTTTTTTTATGCTCCATAAAAATTGATTTGTAGATCGTGAATCAAAGACCCTTAAAGTGGACGCCAGATTATACGAAAGGAGTCCTATGGTTTGTAAATCGACCCATAGTTTGTAGATACCAGTTGTAAGTTTCAATAGTTTTAAGTAAAAGGTATTTTGAACATTTTTAATTTTTCTAACTCTTAAATTATATCGTTTTGGAAATATTGTTTCTAGCCCAAAATACTCTTCATTCCCTCTCATTCACTCAACATTTCTCAAACCTTCTCAAAGTCCTTTTCTCTGAGGATTTCTCTCAAGGTTGAGCTAGGATTCATCAATATTTCAGAGTTCTTCAATATCAAGATTAGTATTCACTCAAGGTATATGGGTATTCATTCATGGACTCTTTTCAATCCACGAAGGCCAAAAGAAATCTCTACTTTTTCAATGAATTTTTCAATGTAGGAACCTAGGATTTTAGTAATCTAGAATTCGATTTTATAAATTAAACATTTATTCACAATTGTTTATTGAATTTCATGAATTGACATTAATTACATGATTTTAAAGTTTTTCATTCAAATTCTTCTTCCCTGAAATTCTTTATAGATTCTTTCGATCATGATTTGATTGATATGATTATACATGATCTAAAGTTGATTATCTATGGAGCTATGCAATTTTTCATAATTTTTATTATGAATTATGATTCATGTATTGACAAGATTTTCATGCAAGTTTTACGAAAAGAATAAATTTTAAGTTTTAATAATACTCATCAAGGAGGTTTTCTCACAAATGAATAGATTCGTAATGATGAAAGAACAATGTTAATATTACATGAATCAATACATAATGAGATACTATATGATTATCAGATTTTTTATGAAATGAATTGGTAGTTAACTACTGCTTTTCCACATGATATAACTTTATGATTTTATTTTTATTTCATTGGTATTTAACTTAACACCAAGTAGAATTTGAGGTGGATGATTGATAAGGAAATATCTAGTAGCAATCTCTAGTCCTATAATTATATGTCACCCATAGATTTTCTTAATTAACCTAACTATTAGATCCACATATAGCATATGTTATGACTCATAGAGTCCACCTTGACAAGTAGTCACCCCTTTCTCCAGTGTAGGGAAAACATCGGGATTCCATATTATAACTCACGTGGTCTTATTATTAGTTATGGTTGATATTCCACATATGATTACGATGGTTAATCTGGTGTTGGGGATGTGAATTCCAAAGCCTCTACTCTTGAATGAGTCCTTATTGTTAATGAAATTTTCAATGTGTTTCTGAATGATTTGCCCAGTGTTTCTCCTGAAAGAAAAATTAACTTTGGTATAGATTTTCTCTTTGATACTCAACTCATTTCCATTTCTCTTTATCGAATGGTCCCGACGAAACTCAAGAGGTTAAAGAAGCAATTGAAAGATGTGTTGGATAAGGATTTTGTAGAGCCAAGAATGTCGCCATGGGATGAGCTTGTGTAGTTTGTTAGAAAGAAGGATGGATCGCTCCTAATGTATATAGACTACCGGCAATTAAATAAAGTGATCATAAAGGACAAGTATCCAATTTCAAGGATAGATAATTTATTTGAACAACTACAAGGTGCAAACTACTTTTCAAAAATCGAGGTGATGTTATTATGGTTGATCCAAAAGAAATGTGTCCAGTGATGATATTATAGTTGATCCAAAGAAAATGGAGGTGGTAAGAAATTGACCTAGATCAATGTCTCCTTCAGGTATTAGAAGCTTTTTGGATTTAGCTGGATACTATAGGAGGTTTGTTGAAGGATTTTTCTCTATTGCATTATCTTTGACTAAGTTGACCCAAAAGAATGTAAATTTTCAATGGTCGGATGAGTGTGAGAAAAGTTTTCAAATTATATTGGAATATCGTCTTATTTCAACCCCTATTTTGACATTACTGGAAGATTCGGATGAAGTTGTTGTTTATCATAATGCCTCACGTGTGGTAATAGGTTGTGTGTTGATGAAACATAAGATTATAGCATATGTTTCAAGACAACTAAAGGTGCATGAGCGAAATTATCCAATCCATGATCTTGAATTAGCGATAGTTGTATTTGCATTGAAAAGAGTAGTACAAGAGACAATCTCATAATATCTCAAAAGCTAAGACAAAAATGGTAGAGAAAAATGAAAACCTTCTCCTACATTATAAAATAATGTAGGCAAAACTATACATTAGTATGTTTGAATATGCTATGTATGTAGACAAGCAGTGCATAATAAATCATAACGTACAAATGACTATTTCAAATAGCATGACAAAGAGTATAAAATCATAAGTAGATACGAGAGAGGTTAATGCATAAGTAAAACATAAGGATCGTGTAAAATATAATAAAGAGTTATACATATATTGGACATAATCATAACTGACAGTAAGACCATGTGAGTTATAACATGAAATCTCGATGTCTCTCCATACAATGAAAAAAGAGAAATTTACTTGCCAAGAGAGACTCTACCTCGTAAAATGGGTGTCACGAGCTATGTGAATCCACTAGCAAAACTAGATTGGTAATTAAATCCTATTGCGACAATGTAGTTATGACACTAGAGATTGTTATTAACGAACCCTTAGGTTGAGTCTCCACCTTAAGCCTCATCTGATGCTAAATCAAAATCCCACAGAATACATATCATAAAATCATACTTATTGTAGATTCATAAAACTTTTCATAAATCATATTTCATAATCTTCATAAGCTTGACAAGTAGGAAAGACAATTTAAATCAACCAATCCAATTCATAAAGTAATATTCATAGAGTAACTCATTTTTATGTGATACATGCAATATGGGTGTAGGTCTTCCATCATTATAAATCATACTTCAATTAGGAGTGTCAATGGGATCTTAAGTTACCTTTAAGGCCTTAAGTCACCCATCTTTGGGATATTAAGTCACCCTTGAAGTCTTAAGTTACCCTCTTTCATAAACTTGTATAATTAACTGAAAATCTATAATCATGACTTATACTAGAAATCAACGTAAAAACATGGATTCACCTTCGATTGACTTAGAAATGATGAAATTGATTTGAAATATCATGATTATATAGATTGAATTAATTTATGCTTAATTGAGAAGAAACATACCAATAGAATTCAAAATTAAATGAACCCATTTGACCTTCGTGAGCACAAGACGAAATTAGAGGACAATTTGCATGTAGAGACTTAACATAGCCCAATTTAGATCAAATCATATATAATTCATAAAAATAATATTGATTTAATATAAATTGAAAATGCCTGTCATCCAAGTCATGAACCCTGGGAAGAAATTTAGGAAATTGATGAAAAATTTATCATATTCATGTAATAAACATCAATTTACATCAAAATAAATTTATAATCATAATTCTTAGAACTCAGTAGGAATTAGAAAGACCCATTAAATACATATTTGTAATTGCAAGAAAAAGTTGAGATCTGGATAGGCTCCATGGGAGAAAAGGTTCCATGAATGAACACCTATATAACTTGGATAGGAAGCTATAAGAAACTTAAAGGTATTGAATTTTAATGAAGAACTTGGAGGATTTGCTTGTTGTCTTTAATGGGGATTTGAGAATTTTTTAGAGAGAGAAATTTTATAATTTGTAAATTGTGAGGAATGAGGAAAGAATTGGGGGTTTGGGTAGTTCATTGGATAGAATTTTATTCCTAAAATCGTCCAAGTTCATTAACTAATAAGCAGAGAAATGCCCAAAGTACTCCCGCTTAAAAATTGAAATCAGACAACAATTGTGTACCAGATTCGCGATGTGGAGATGCTCTACTAGAGTACATTTCGAGCAATTGAATTTTGATCATATTTTGACCAAGGCCGAACTTGGCTATCTTGAACAAGCCAGCGAGACAGTTCTATCGCGGACCATTCTGGATAAGAAAATTTTTGAGACTCTTATTTTTTAATCCTTTGATCAAAAAATTTACCGATATCATCTTTACAATGTTTTACCTTGTAATATCATATTCTTACCTTCAAACACCACAAATATTACATGTGAGATGTGTCATTATTGTGTTTCACATTGTATTCTTAGAAGCTCGTTTACTTGTTTAGACTAGAATCCTTAAGTGTATTAGATATCTTCACAGACTTTAGTTTGAATTTTAACCCTGTACTTGATAACTTCAAAAATCTTTTTGGTGATAGCTTCTAGTCTTTCATCTTTTGCATGGTTTAATTAGTTAAAAATAAAGGATTATCCTATCTAGAAATTAGAGTAGAAGCCCACACTGTCTATGGGGTTGGATCGAGCCACCCTAACCATGAGGTAGCTGGGCCCCTTGTTGAGAACATTAACCATTCTATATTGGACTGATATGGATTGAAACAAATACGGATAGTGAATATTTATGTAGTTGATTTCAATTGTCGAAGCATGAATATTTTTATGGTTGTTGTTATTGTTAGTTAAACAATTTGTAACTTGATGCAAGGTATTTTTGGAGGAATCAAATATTCTTTTTGTTCAATTTTTTTAGGTTATTAAAAGAATCCCTAACTTTTCTTATTTACGATCAATTTAATTCTTAATGACATAATCTATAATAACAACAACAACATACCCAGTGATATCCCACAGGTGGGGTCTGGGGAATGACATAATCTATAATCTTACAAATAAATTATAAATTATTTTAAACTTTAAATTTTAAAATTCTTTCCTTTTCTTTTATTTAAAGGAGACAACAGACATAAATTATGACAAAGGCATCCCTAAGGAGGATTTTCTGGTTTTATGTGAACTTATGCTTTCTTTTGGAAATCATATATAATAACTTTATATTTTTAAAAAGAATTACTTAAATGTAAATGTGCGAATCCATGCTAATGGCAGCACTTCTGATATTTTAATTAACTATTATTACTATTATTTTTAAAAATTCCAAGTGTAACAGATTAGAAATTCTTAATTTTTAAATACTTCATATATTTCAATTATTTAATTACATCAAATGTAGACATTACAATTAGTATTAAATGATACAGCATACATTCAATGGGCTCAAGCAATCTTAATACCTTCTACACGGAATATAACTATATATTTAATTGCTATTTGAATAAATAGATTAATTTATGACCTATTTAAAAGTGCAACGAGTTTAATGATAAAAATTTAAATATCAAACTAATTACATTTACATCTTATTTTTTTTTCCATGATAATGCACCTTACTCTTGAAATCTTGAATATGTCCCTTCGGGGTAGAGAATATTGTAAAAAGTTTGGGGAGGGGAGAATTTCACAATAATTTTTAATTTTTTAATTTTCATGGAGCTAATTTAAAAAATGGAAAAGGACCTAAAATATCTTCAAACTATTGAAAATGACACAAAAATGCTGTCAATCCATGTATTGGATCTAAAAATGCTCATGTTATCCAAAAAATGTCATTGAAGGACATTTTTGGACCCAAAGGTGCATGACAAGAGCATTTTAGGCTCAATAGATGGATGAGAAATATTTTTGTACCATTTTAAGTTAGGAGCATTTTAGGCCCTTATCCGTTAAAAAAATGATCACTTAATTTTTAATTTGTCACACCATTATTAAATCACATTTTCCTTAACAGAAACGGAAGGGTCACATAATTTTACTCGAGTAGGGAATAAATCAAAGTTATTAAATATATTTTTTCAATAAAATAATTATGCAACTGTGTTTAGCTGTAAAAAATAGTTGAAAATGATGCTTATATGGGCCGAATTTACAGTAACTTTGGCGGTCCTATATTTTTAAATCATTCTGTAGACGATAAAATTCATCGAGAAATAATAATTAAAAACGAAATATCGCAACAATAGTGGTAATTAATGTCATCTCTATAAATCCTCTGATTCGCCTTTTCAAGTGTAAATTCAAGGGTTCTTGAGCTTAATCTTGAATTCGAGATTTGTTCTTGAACTTTGAATTTGCTGTTAATCTTGATCTTTAATTTTGAATTTGTTTGTCATGCCTCGGGAGAGTACCCTTGGCGTGGCCAGCACTCAGAGACTATTGCTAATTCTCGAGTGAACCACTTGGCTCATCATCACCTCAGACTCAATAACGGAAGAACACTCAATTAAAAGTCAAGAAATAAATTAACTGACTAAATCTTCTCACAGATAAATGTTTCCAATGAACAAAGTTTAGAAAATAAAGATAGTCATCAACCTCTACTCAATGTCTATGAAGCCTCTACCTTTAACATCTAATGGTACCATGACAGGTCATGACTACCAAACTCAAGGAAAATAAAATACTTAGTGGAAGTAAAAGGGCTCCTCAAAAGGCAAGGATGACTCACCAACTCTGCAAGCACGGATTTGAACTTGAACGGTGCGTCTGCTGAAGCCCTCTAATACCTGTCTTTACATCGTAAAACGATGCAGTCCAAATGGACATCGGTACATGAAATATACTGATATGTAAAATGACTGAAGGAAAAGGGCATAATCAAATCAAGCAACTCAACTCAAAGCAAATCTCTATCTAAGACTACCACTGTCATAATGTTATCTCCTTATTCACACTGCTTCTCAAAATTTAAGCTTAGAGCCTAGTGCTAACCTGTGGATCACACACTTCTCTCACATTACCCCAACCTTTAACTACTTACACACTTTCCTCATATTATACTAATCCATAACTACTAGGTAAAAGTTAGGCATAGGCTTACTAAAATCTCATAGCCAATAATTGATCAATACATCCCCTCTTCATAACTCATGTACCATTCACCCCTTCACTATGCCTCTTTATCTAGCTAAGCTTATAACTCTATGAATCTCAATGGGCTCTCACTTAGGAATCATAACCCCTAGTTTTGATCTATCACATTGAAAGCATTTTGATCCTTTATTCAACATTTATACTTCGCCCTCACTGCTCTATGGCACATCAACATAAACATCTTTCTAGGTTGAGCACACTCTAACTCATCCTAACAATAACTCTTTATCTATACCTCATGATGAAAATAAAATGGTACTCACTACTCTTTCATCAAGACTTAAGGGAATCAAATCAGTAGTACATTAATTACCTAAGGGACACATGAATCTACTCACAAGCCTCAATCAATCACCACTGTCACTATCTGGTCTTCTCTTCTTCATCATCGTCGTTCTAGCTCAGGGACGTCAACTCTATTTTTTGTTTTACAGGACCTCAAATCACACTCTTAGTTAGCAACATTAAACTTCTTGGAAACATAAGCTTCTCTCTCATGAAAAACATCAAAAGAACATAAAGACTCCAATTATCCCCATCTCAATATTTAGGTCTGGGGCCCTGTCGTGCCAAGAATAGCACCTCTCTGATTTCCTCTAATCGGTGGTATAGATATAATGGGTTGAGCTTTGTTGGCCCACATTGTACAATCCCTCCAAAAGTGACCTACTTGGCCACATTTATAGTAGCCATTAGTGCCCATTCGACACTTTCCCAAATGGAGTTTGTCACACTCTCTGCATGATGGCTTTCCTTTACGTCCTTAAGCCACGCTTCCTTGGGATGGACGATTCCGGACCCTGAAAGGCAGGTTTGCCTTGGACTCAAATTATATCTACTATTATATGTGGGTGCACTCACTGGTGGTGGTGCATAACCCCAGGGTATCTGCAGAAAGGGGGACCCATTTCCATTCCATTATTTATGCTTACTACGCTCACGTCCTATTGACGCAACCTTTTTGCCGTCTCATTCTTCTTTTCCTCTTCTACCCACCGAGTATGTGTAGCAAGCTGAATAGTAGGCTCAAGCCCCTCGATGCTGACAATATCCCTTGTGTTCGTGAAGCATTTAAAAGGCATGGTCTGTAAATGTGTAACGCATGATTCAGAAGAGAAATTTTCTAAAGTTTAATTCTATAGCACGAATCAGAATTAGAAAGAAGTATACAATTCCAAATATCCTATACCCTCTCTATTATGGGTGTGGCACGCTTCACACCTATAATAAAGACTCTACTAGACACGGTTTCAAAGACTCCATAGGACTCTTGAACTATAACTCCCCCTAAGATTTTCTATCTGATTGGGACAAGTGTGTGCAGAGAATTGTTGAGAAGAATCTGAGAAAAAAACTACATATGCCGATTATGAGAGGGGTTGCGAGTCATAGGGAGGTTTTATGACTCATAAACTGGGTTTCGAAGGGACTTCCAGTGTTTCATGTTTTAACGACCTTCCATCCACGAGAGGTCAATTACGACTCATATCTCGGACTATGACTCATAAAAGGAGGTCTCATATCAACTTCAAAAGATTCAAGATTTTAAGACTTTTCACCTACAAGGAGCAGTTACGACTCAAAGTAGGGTCTACCAGTCGTAGACGGGGTCTCGTAGACCCTGTCGACATTTTTTACTAAAGAGTGTTTCTGTACATTCTAATTTTTATTCTATTAACCCCTCATATTTTGGCTTGTATAAAGTAAGGGTGACAATTGGGTGGGTTGGGGCGAATTTGAGCGAGTTATAATAGGTCAAAATAACGAATGGGTCAAGACCCAACCCAATCAAGATTTGCGTGGGTCAAAATGAGTTGGGTCACCACGGGTTGGGTGACGGGTTATAGAGCAGGTCAAGACCCAATACAACCCAATTTTTATTAAGTTTACTTATTTTATTTGTTCCTTTTAAATATTTTAGTACTTAATTAAATTATATTTTTCTTTATTATGGCTATATTAAACATATCAAACGAAAAAAGTGTGTTCAAAGTATTTTAGCAAGATCTCTCTCAAGTCAATTCGGGTTGCATATCAACCCAATTTTAAATAAGTTGAAATAGGTAGGGTTGAGATGGTTTGAGATGAGTTGGGTTGAGATAGCTTGGGTTGAGATGGGTTTAAACTCGAATGGGTTGGGTCAGGTTGGGCAAGTTGGACTTAATTTTGTCACCCTAGTATAAAGCCTTGAAAATAAACCATAAGGCCATTTATTCATCATTGTTCCACCTTGAGAGTTTTGTGAGCATTGGAGGAGAACAAAGAAGCTAGGGTTTTCCATTCAAGAGCAAGGATTGATCGAGGTTTGGTTGTTTCTTCAACTCCCAGGTATGTAAGGCTTACCAAAGTGTGAAATCTTTCTTTCACACGCCCCTTTCTCTCCTTGGGTTAAGATTTTGGGAAAAGAGTTGTGGTTTGAGAAATCTTATTATCTTAATATTGAAATTCTTGCACTTATCATGATATCTTATCCTATTTTATAAGAAAATTTCTATGTTGTATTAGTATTAATATGAGATGTATACATGTATTTGCCCCATTGATAGAATAAACCCTAGTTTACATGATTTTATGGAATTTTGCACATATATTGGGCATATTGAGCGAGTAAATTGAGCATATGGAGTTGAATAACTTGAGTATATTGAGTTGAGTAGATTGAGCATGTTAAGTTTAATGAGTAGAGCATGATTGAGTATAAGGGACTTGTTGTGTTGAGTTGCGTATATTTCTACACATGATCTCTTGCTTGCATTACATGATGGGTTAATTGAATGAGTCTAAATGACCATTTGAGTCTGTGTTGAGTTGATTGATTTCATTGATTGATTGAGTTGTTGAGCATTGAGATGAGATGAGATGAGATACCCCAAAGGGATTGAGTTTGAGTTTCTTGATTGAGCACTGAGTTATGAGTTGATGATGAATCGATTGATGAGTTGAGAAACTCCCAAGAAACATTGTTTTGAGCATGAGATTTCAAACTAAGTCTATTTTACTGAACCTTTTTTAAAAGCACAATTTTTCTATAAAACTTGTATAAACTATTTTGAGTATGAGTTGTTGAGTCAAGGTGAGTGAGTTGAGCTTTACGTTTCTTGAGCTATTTTATATATCGATATATTTCATGTGATAATATCCATTTTGGGCCTGCATCATTTTATGATGCAGATACAGCAGATAGAGGACTTCAGCACGCGCATCGTTGAGGCCCCTATTCGGCGCATTCTCAAGTTGCTGAGCCCTCCTAGCCTTCCGGAGGATCCTTTCTATCTTATTGTTAGTGTTGAGTATTGTATTTATTTTATTGGGGTGTTTATGGCCTATCATGACACTATCTAGAGTTGTCGAGTATAGGCTTCGTAGACTATGAGTATAGAGTATTGAGTTGATGTATCTAAACTTATTTCTACTTTGGAAACTATGACATATTAGAGATATGCATTCTTATCTTCATCTGAGGTTCCTTCTTATTGATTACTATTCTTCCGCTATTGAGTGTGATGTAACGGTGAGACCAAGTAGTTTGCTCGGGGCTAGCAATAGTCTCTGAATTCCGACCATACCAAGGGTACCCTCCCGGGGTGTGACAAACTTGGTATCAGAGCACAGAGTTCAAGAGTCCTAGGGATTCTATGAAGCCATGTCTAATAAAGTCTTGTTTATGAGTATGTTCTGCACCACACTTCATAGGCGAGTGACTATAGGACATTAGGAATGGTTACCCTTCTTTTGTATTCTGAGTTCGTGCGATGGAGTGCAAACTTTGCAAAACTCTCTTCTGACTCCTGCATTACGCGATTGCAGCTCATGCCACCTAGACACGGTGACCCAAAGAAATGCTTTAGCTAGCACTGCTGAGAACCCTACTTTAGAGGTGCCTTCTCAGGTGGAGATGAGGGGCCGAGGTCGACCACCTAGGACCATTGGTGTCCCTATGACACCTACTGCTCCACCTGCTCCTACTTCATAGGTTGACTTTTGAGGAGCCATTGTATGCTCACCCAGCTGGTAGCTGCTGAGAGTTGGAATCAGGGCTCTCAGACTCCTAGTTTTAGCTCTCATGAGCCAACAACCTCTAGACTGAGGGATTTTCTAAGGATGAACCCACCTGTCTACACTAAGTCTAAGGTCTAGGAGGACCCTCAAAATTTCACTGATGAGATGTGAAAGAGCTAAAGAGTATGCATGCGACTGAGATTGAGGGAGTTGAGCTTGCTTCCTATCAACTCAAGGACATGGCCAATGTTTAGTAGAATCTGTGGGAAGAGAGTCGAGATGATGATGTTGAGCCCGCTGTTTAGGATGAGTTTGAGAGTGCCTTTCTCAATCACTTCTTTCCTCAAGAGTTAAGATAGGCAAAGGTTAAAGAGTTTGTGAATCTGAAACAAGAGGGGATAACTGTTAAAGAGTATAGCTTGAAATTCATCCAGCTATCCAGGTATGCCCCAGAGATGGTTCTTGATATGAGGGAGAGAATGAGGATATTTATGTCTGGATTGGGTAAGCAAGTGAAAAGGGAGTGCAAGGCGGTGTTATTGATTCTAGGAATGGATATTTCCAGGATAATGGTCTACGCCCAACAGACTAAGGAGGATAAGAAAAAAGACAGAGAGGAGTATTTGAGTAAGAAGGCCAGATCCGCAGGGCCTGAGCCTACCCAGATTAAGCAAGGTAAGGGAGATAAGTTATACTTTCAGAAGAGGTCTTCTAGCTATTCATCGTCTTAGCCAGTGCACTAGCCCCGAGCCAGAGATAAGATTAGATACCCTAAGGTCAGTCAAACTTTAGGCCATAGGGTGCACAATCTCAAGGAAGTGCAACTCTTAGTTCTAAAGGGAAGCCACCTTATAGGAAGTGTGGAAGGATGCATCTGGGAGAGTGTAAAGATGGAGGAAATGCTTTCTAAAAGTGTGGACAACCAGGTTACTTCCAGAGGGAGTGTCCAATGTGGAGCAATAAGGCCCAGTCCACCACCACAGCACCACCAGCAAGGGATAATCAGAGAGGTGTTGCAGCGGGGGCAAGTGGTGGGACAAGCCATCTGTATGCGATGGGGAACTGACAGGATCAGGAGATTGTACCAGAGGTTGTGATGGGTATGCTTTGAGTCTTTACCTTTAGTTGCTATACTTTACTTGATCTGGGTGCAACTTGTTCATTAGTGATGCCATAAGCGACGAGTATATTTGAGATTCTTCCTGAGTTCTTGCTTGTAAAACCCTACACCTTACAATACTAGTACTATGCAAATGAAACATGATATAGTTTGGTCAAATTAGTACCCATTTTTAAAAGTGCTTGAATCTCATGTTATAGGGCGATATGTGTGTGTAACGCTTAAGAGGGTCGAGTGTATACATGTTTTGCATCAAATTGAGGAGATCATGTACCTAAACAAAGTGAGAGAATTGAGGTACTTATAGGACGTAGGAAGCTAGCAGATGAGTCACCTACTTGCTTGGCTTAAATTTGCTAGCTAAACGGAGATGAGGCCCGACATCGAATTTGTCCAAGTCCGATTAGGAATAAAGTCTGTATTAAGGATGTAACTTTAACCCATGTTTTAGCATCATAAATGGACTATATTTTCAGCCTAATAAGGATATTAAAAGAGCCCAAAGACATCACAATTTCTTTGATAATTTGGGCCCAAAACTAACTAAGAGAAAGGGGCAAAAATGGGCAGCAAAGGCCCAATAATTTGGAGCCTCGTAAGGCATAAGTGAAAGGAACAAGAAGCTGTATCACCAACTTAATATATTAAGGCTAAGAAATCAAAAGTAATTCGGCCAAGAGGTCTTTTAAAAGGGGTGAAGACAGCCCCTTAAAGTCACTTCAACTTGTACAAAAAGAAAATCTGCTTTCTTGGTTATTGTTTTGCCCTCTTTCAAAGTGTGAAAAAAACAGGCGTCACAACCTTACAAGGATTCATAAAGAAGATCTAAACCTTGAGTTTAAAGATAAGTAAATCTACTTATGCATTTAGTATGGTCTGTTTATAAAAACCAAAGAAATAAGCTAACTATACATGTGCTAGAAATTTTGGACAACATGAATCCTAAGGGTTGTAGTACACTTTTCATGTTAATTAAGAAGCTTTTTTTTCTTGGTTGGCTGTATTATGAAGTAAGACCTATGTCTTTAACAAATTTGGTTTGATAGTAATGTAACCAGGCTGCTTCACCATTGTTACAATCCGCAAAGATGACTTATTGTAGGATATCTTAATTGTACTCATGAAGAAACTTGTGAGCTGATACTTGAAAATTATTGTTTCATGACCTTTACCTAATTTGACACTATTTGTGGACTATTGTAAGACTAGTTTTATGTGAAAAAAATGTTGGATACAGTTTGGGTAAAGTTGAAACAAGTTCGGGATTGTTGACGTTAAAATGTTGCGAAGGAATGTAACGTTATGCCGCCTATTTGTATGTTGTGTAGAATTGTTATATGTTATACTTTATGGTCTATTGTAAGACTTTTATGGCACTGAAACAGGCTACAAATGATATGTATAAGAGAATGTGTATTAGAAAATACGATTAGAGGAGGAAAGATTGAAAGAATACGCTCGGGTTTACAATTATACGTTTGCTACCCGTATGTTATTTTTTATGAGATTGGGCTGCCAAGATGTATCTATTGGCTGCTAATGCTAGTCTTATCACCTACTATATTGAAGATAAATATTTGAAGGAAGGGAAGGTTATCTCGAGGTAATAGCGAGGTCGTACAGCGAGGTATGTAAGGCTACTTGATTTCATATTATTTGGCATGAAACATAGATCCCTCCTTGGCACATAAAGGTACTTACCAACTCCGACACAACTATTAATCGTGTATCCACTCTTTCACATATTCATATGCTCCCATACATAGTCACATTTAAATCTGCATACATACTTGGGTACCAGGATACACGAGTTCGTTCTACTAAATAAAGTTCATGTGTTGTTCTACCTCCTATGCATTTTATTATTTCTGTAACTTACTCCTTTCATTGTGGTGTTGTCTTTTGTGATTATTTACATGTCATATATTGTATCTACAGTCCTACCGCTCCAATATTACAACCACCAAAAGAATCATCTCAAAGGTAATTGAAAGATAAAGTAAAGTATATTGCTTATTGATGGGTGGTAACCCGAGGGGTGGAAGAATCACCTAGCCAGGGTCGATCCTATCACGGGGGTAGCCCAAGGGGTTAAAAGGAAAAGCCTAGCCAGGACCGATCCCAATATAGATTTACCACTGATCAGCTGGTCATTTGTATTACATATTGTATATAGATTATACAGTAAAGGTAAAGTAATAAAAAGAACATAATGTACATGATCCCACAATATAACTAAGGGTGGTCGCTTATCCTACACCAGTGCGTAATTTTATTTGAGTTATTACTTCATATACAGTATTTCTTGCCTCACATATTCAGTACATTATCTGGTACTGACGTCCCTTACTGGGGACCTGCATCTTATGTTGCAGGTACAGGTGCTAGTAGATATCCCTAGTGGGAGTACAGGATATCCAGCTGTTGTTACCAAGCTCCAGGTTGCTTCGGAGCTTTGTGTGTCTACAGTTTATATTTTTGTATTGTATAGTTAGTCGAGGCGGGGCCTATCCCGACCCTTATCAGATACTTTTCCTTATCTAGAGG